>BMAO01036258.1:0-54194 GCA_019973975.1 Trichonephila clavata
AATTGTCAGTTTTTCATCACGAAACAGTCGTTATCATAGAACCGCATTCAGAAATGCAAGAAAAAAATATTCAAATCTGTGCCAAAAGAAAGAGAGGGAAAATAGAGAGAGAGAGGAATGATAAAGTCCTAAAAGCCCGAAAGGAATTTTAGGCTAGGTCCTGTCAACGCAGTCCTGTTCGGATGTTTATGTGAAGTACTTTTATTGCTTTTGGATGTACAGATTGTCTGCTATAAATTCCGAAAGGAAGTAAATGCATTTGTAGGCTATGGGTGTTTCACTTTTTTGCATCCAAATACGTAGCAGTTATCGTTATTCAAAGTTGTTCAACTATTCTGAATGTTATACTTTGGTGATAGAAGCTTCATGACTCAAATTATTGAAATTATTCGTTAAAATTACCTATATTTTTAAGGAGAAATAAGAACTATAACCTATAAAATATTTTAAAGTTTGATAAAGGTGATCTCACACAAACAAATGCATACATTTTAAATTTCCATTTAAAAATCTATTTTTACAAAAATATTCATTACTTTATATTTCCGAATATCGAAAAACACCTCTATAATCTGGGTACTGTTGTTCATCTAAAAGGCATTGGATTATCGTTACTTTTAAGTCAGATAACTGTTATCAGAAGCTCTAATGAATGTGGAAGGTACGTTCTCTTTTTAGAGCAACACCATAAATATCCCCTTAATTTGAAAATGATACGCAACGATTTGCTGAAGTGTTAAAAGACAATTATTTTTAAAATTAATTTTCTACTAAGTATCTGATTGATTGAAACGAAAAAATTAGAAAAATATACGAGGCTTCAAAAAGTATCGAGACTGAATTTATTATGCAAAAACATACATACATAAACACGTTTTGAGTCAATCTCCTTCGAAATATGCTCCATGGCAGTAACACACTTGGCCAACGATGTTTCCAGTCCTCGAAACATTTCTGGAACTCAGACTTTGGGATGGCCTGAAGCTCAGTGTCGAATTCTTTTTATGTTTCAATGTTGAAACCGTGTCCTTTTAAGTGTTCTTGATCTTGGGAAAGAGGAAAAATCAGTACCACAGCCTTCACTTGTGCAATCTTGTCCTCATTGCGAGAGGTGGATGGGCGTCCAGAATGGGATCACTGTTCACTGATTGACGACCCTCCTTGAATCGCCGGAACCACTCGAAACCCCGAGCACGATTCATTGCCTCATCTCCAAATGTTGTTTCCTCATCTCGTAGGTTTTGGTGCCCATTTTACGGAGCTTAAAGCAAAACTTGATACAGATTCGCTAATCCGTGTTTTCACACATTTTCTTTTTTCGACGAACGCACGCAAACACTCCACGTGAAAGAAGTCAGTGTGACTGAACGGCGCGCTGTACAGACCTGCCGAATTTTGTGAGACAAGGTGAAATATGCGCGTGCATGATGCGCACGGTCCCTCCGCTGGGGGTTTTCTCGAATAAATAGAATAAATTCAGTATCGATACTTTCTGAGCAGCCTTCGTATATCTTTCCATTTCTTTATTTATTTGAAAGGAATAATATCATCAAACATTATTTTATGTTGGAGTGATTTGGCATGACTTGCATTCCTTTAAAACTTCTTTCATTCCGTTAAATATCATTTCAGAAAATTTTTCTTTCATTACTATCATTGGACTGGAGCATCTTTTTTTAAGCTATAGTTGAGGTTTTTTTTAGATGTTGGCATTAGTATGTGTTTTTTAAATATCTTTTAAAATGGGGCTGGTATTGTTAAGCACCACCGCAGACCTAGAACTAGACTCTAGGAGTTGGCGTCATTTTTTTAGCGGAGCACCATATAAGTGGAACAAAACTGTCTACTTATGACAGTCAATAACTTGAATCAATTATAAGTAATTTCTTTTAGATTTGTTTTCAACATTTTTACTAATTTGGGAAACAAATTGGTATAAGTAAGTAAATAACATTATTATCCAGTAGAGTGTAAAATGAAAAAACGATATGTGCTCAATAATTATTGATATTTCGAAGAAAATATGTGTTGACTTAAAATTTCAATTTAGGAAAGAAAAAAAACTAGAAGGGCGCTTGAAGAAATTCGCAAAGGAATTTTCATTTTTGACATTGTCATGAATTATTTTGGTTTGAATCATTATAGCTATGCAGAAAAATATAGGTATATATATCATTATATACTTTTGAATTCTCTTAATATATGCGCCTAATATTTTCCCCAACTCTTGCCTGACCAATACTCATCGTATCCTCATAGGAAGAAAATGCCAATAAAATCCCTACTGATATATTCAGTACTTATTGATTTTCCTTAGATTTTGTGTCAAAGTTTTAAATTTATTTCATTCTTAAAATTGGCTAAAGATCTCCGTGCTGCCCGTAAATTTTTGATTTTTACTATTGAAATGATGCGTGACTCTACTATAAATACCTACAATAAATCTAAAAAAGAACTTTAAAATGTAGAGTTTCTCAATCAGTTTTGCATAACATTTTTCTTCAATATGTTTTAACTTTTTATTACTTAAATATGCATAACTATATATTATCAAATATGTTTAGTTATTTATTTAACTACCATAAAATCCGGTGTATAACGCTCATCTATACTTTCAAGTTGCAATTTTTAATTTTTAGGTATATTCGCCGTATAACACAACACAAAATACTTTTTTTTTACAAAGAAACCTGAAATATACGTGCATAACGCTCTTATGTTTTGAAGTAAGTTTTCGAGGTATTTTACCACCAAGCTTTAGAAAAATAGTATACTTCTAGAGTTACAACCCTTTAAGTTCATAAGAAATGTCATTCCTTTTAAATAAACAGTATTTTAATTTATGTAGGTGTCAAATTTTTTTTTATATTTATCTTTTTTTAAAGCTGTCATTTTTATACCCGGTGTATAATGCGCACCCATAAATTTTGACCTTATTTTTGTGTTAAAAGTGCGTGTTATATGCCGGATTTTATGGTATACAATGTATTAATTGTTTAACTAACTGAAAGTTTGATTATTTACTTTCTTCTAATTAAAGTAGGGATTTTTACATGTTAACTTACAGTTCAGCCATCTGAACGAATATTAACTTTTATAGAAAAAAATACTCAAATATGTTCTTTTTTATAGCGATTCAGTATTTGAACAAAAAATATTGTCTATTTTCAATGTTATGAAAGATTCAAGTTTACCGTTTAAACTGACAGCCGTGCTTCTATACAGCATCTTTCACGTTGGACAACTATTGGGGATATGATCATCTTAAATATGCTGGATGTTGTGTGGTTTGACTTTCTTCTAGACACTCAGTGGGTTCTTCCATATTGATTGAATGGTAACGAGATAGCCGATAGTTTGGCCAAGTCTGCCACTGCTGAAACCTTGCGGGCTGACTCTTGTCTAACTTTTGCTGAACTCTCCTTTATTAAAAGGTTAGATTTAAATGCACTTTGTAAAATTCCCCCTGCTCGGTATTTTGGGAAAAATACCTCGTTAATGTCACCAACTTAATACTCCTCGGAATCAGCAGACGGCTATATCGCTCTTTTTTAGTGGCCACATCAAATCACTTAATTTTCAACAGGCCCAGAAAGTCTTTCCAGAGTGTCATAGGTGCGAGGATGATCAGGTTTCCCCCAGTCATATTCTTAATCGCTTGATTTTTACTTTTGATAAGGTATTAGGAAATCCTATTTTATTTCTGGATTTTTTGTAGATTTCTGGTTTTATGGAGATGCTGTGTGCGTGTGTGTAGCTGAGCTACACCATCGGGGATAAGAAACAACATCAAGTTTACCGTTTTTCAGTATTATTTATATGTAATATCTACAAGAGCTTACACATGCTTACAATACTCCTCTTAGATATAAGTACACTGAATAATGTAATTTTCTATTCTTGAACAGTATTTTAGCAAACTTAAACACATCAAAATTTAGGAGCTTTAAAGCAGTGGCTTGAGGGCCACGCCTTTTTAAAATAATTGAATTCACTAGTTAAATTTTCATCTCTGAAAATTGTAAATTGTATCATATATAAAAATCAATAAATATAAGTTAAATAAAATAGTTGTAGCTATTAAATTTATTTATTGTGCTAATTTCATACCATCTTTAGTTGCACAGCCACATTTAATTTTAGAATCAATTTAATGAGACAAATGTACCTTTATCATATTTTCTACATTTTTTTTTAAAAAATCAGTTGTGTGCCAGTTGAAATTTTCTTATAACAGCCTGCAAGTTTATGTTCATCAATTTGCATCGGTATTTTCTCTTGTTGATCTACATCCAAGGAAAACTTAGCTCACAAATATTTGTCGACCCTAATATAAGGAACACTCTCCATATATGGTTTTCTGTCTTGGCTGGACTCAAATGTCTTTGTGAGCCAATATTTATCCATGTCAGCTTTAACACTAGTACATCCGGGATTTCGATTACCCTTAAACGTCCACCAGTGTCATTTTGACCCCATGATATAAATATATAAAGTAATTGATTTAACTAAATAATTGCAGACTACTGTTCAGTAGGGTTTAGTTTTAAAACTTTTCAATATTATTTTATGTAATTATCATATGTTATGACCCTTTATATCATAAAAAGCTGACGTTGACATTTTTTTTCGCGCAGCTTGTTGGATCACTGATTTTTAGCAAAGCATTTCGAGTCGCAAATCTGCCAAGAACATTACTATTATGTGGTATCCATTCCGTGACATCCCTAGTGACATATATATTAGGATTTACTGGAATATTATCAATTACATTTGCACTTTCTTCAGATTCTTCGCAGTCACTTTCATTCAATCTTATGTCGTTCATCGGAATCTAAATTAGAGCCAATTCATTCTCAGAAAGCTCTCGCAACAAATTAGCAATTTCATCAGGGGTTAGACCTTTTCTAAGAGCCATCTTCTCATGGTGTCTGCTTTGCACTAAGTTCGAAAATCGAATGAAAAATTTTTTATGGGCAGATGAGCAAATATTATGTAACAAAACAGAAACAACAATTTTAGTACAATTGAATCATTTCCACTGTGAACTCAATAACACCGTATTCAAGGGCAAACAAATGTGCGATAGAACTTTGGGAAGTTTGTTTTACTAATGGCATCTACTTAGTGGACTATATTTTGTTGAACGACAGATTTTTATGATGATAAACTGCCTTGGTGTCGAAATAACACCAGCGAACGTTCTAGGTATATTTAGCTGTAAAATCACTCCTAATTAACCTAGAAACACAAAACTTGTTCTGTGTTATCACCAGGAAAATGGATTAAAAGTCACGAAACATTTTCAAATTCCCTTCAAAAATGCGGAAAGAGGAGCAAAGAAAACAGGCACCGGTGTCAAATCGACACCGACTGACATTCAAGTGTTAAAGTAATAGAATTGATATATAACTAACACTAAAATATACTGAAGTCATATCTATTAGATCATATAGTTTTAAAGATGAGAACTTATACATTTATTGTTTGGTTTGGGGATAAATTTATTAGTGGTCTCACACTGAGTCAATAACTATTGGTCAACTAAAAAAAATTTTTTTTCCTCTGGGCATTCCAAATGAATTAAAGTGAAGGAATGTCCATCAATTAAGGCCCAGCCAAACATCTTGCCCTGTAAAAAGTTCCTCTCACCCATAGGTGGTCATTCCCCGAACTCCCTAGTTTCGATCGGAGTTCGCGCATGCGCGTTGCTCTTTCCATGAGTCTAGGTAAAGTAGAAGGGCGCTCTCTTCTAACAGTCCGGTCTCATTCTGCCACCTGAGCGGGGAGATCTTTTTTCATCGTTTTTCATTTAAAGTTTAACGTTCTGCAAACTGCATTATGCCGGTGAAACATCGTCCGACGTTCAACGGAATTGCGGTTTGAGGTGAGCAATTTGAAATGTATTTATTGTCAGTTGCGTAAACTGAACTGAACAGTTTTAAGCTATTGTTATTTATTTATTTAGCAAAGTTTACTTGTATTAAAAAAAAAATTTAACTTACAGTTTAAATGTAATAGTTTGTTTTGTTACTAATATATCTTTGGATTGTGGCATCAGTAATTTTTGCATTAATGGATTTGTTTTAAATAAAGATAATCTAACCATAAGAATGTACGTAATTACGCAAACGTCCACATTCGGGATACATTTTTCAAATTATGTTTTTAGATGATTCTAGTCTTTTAATTATCATTCTTTCTGATAGTATATGTTTCTATAACTTAATAGCTTAATTATATATGTAAGTTCAGCACTAAATGCGTGTTAAGTATGGGTGACCAAGAAGTAAGTTAACTATATAAATAGTTGACTAGCTTTTATATTAAGATAAATTATTTTTCTTTGCATTTATTATTAGAATGTTTTTTTATTGTATTCTACATAGTCGCAGAAATTTTTATTTTATTACAAAGTTAAAATCTGATTTTTAAACAAAGTTAATGCAAACGTGCAATCTTGCTTTGTCACTAGAGTAGGATGACAAATCTCATAAAAGTCAAATACATTTTTATTATCATAAATTATTAATCAAAACGTGAATTAATTATTCCTTATTATTTTTCTTATTGACTAGCATGTGACAAAAAGATCATTGCATTGAAAATTTTGGTTCTTAATAAATTAACGGTGTTACTTAAATACAGCCATTTTTATTTGAATGAAAGTGCCTAAATTTTTTCCCTTGAAAATTTGAACAACCCTTGTGCTACAACGTGGGACATTTTTTGCAATCTATCTTGACTTTTGGTGGATGGTTAAAGCACATCTCATCGCACACAGGATTTTGCAATTTTCTTTCAGATTGCTCATAGTTAACAACAATATTGTCTGCCTGTTACTACAGAGCATGTTCTGTAACACAAGTTAATCATAAAGTTCGCTTTTGCATTCTTTGTATCAATGATCTATATCTAACGAGTATGACCATTTTGACTGCAGTGCTCTCATTAGTCATCAATTTTTTTGTCATTAATGATTATCCCTGGATGAGTGACCATGACATTTTCGCAAGTGTATTTCTAATAACGCTTTAAAAAAACTCCTCTTAAATAAAGCACATTGCAACGTATATAAGAAACGCAAATAAACATCTACAAGAGATCAGCGGAAAGCATTTGGAGTAAAATGGCGAAGTCACTAACTTGCTCCGATTAACTTCCCGATCTTTAATGTCAAGTCTTTTTTGATTCTTGACGTAGGATTAACAAAAATAAAATAAAAATAAGCAGTGGTTGTGAAAAACATACATAGGATTGTCAAGTATAGCTCGTTAATCAAAAAGATTTAAGTTGGTTCTTGAAAATTACATGTCAACAAAATATAACAATAATAAAATGGTAACAATAACTCTACTGCTCCAATATCTAAAATCTATCAGCGCGTGCAGTTGGTAGTACGAGTAGTGTTGTTACTTATTAGTATGTATTGAAGATCAACATCTTGTCAGCGTGTCAAATCCCTCCAAAGTTTTCTGCTATTTTTAAAACTCTTCGGAAACATTTTTAAGAAAATAGCATCTTTCACGTGGAAATATTTAGGATTTTCTTAAAGATTTTTAGAAAAATCATTTGCTAAATATTATAGTGTTTTCTCTGAACAAAAAAGAGAATATCAGATAAATTATCTTTTAAGGTAATTTAAAGTATTCTTTTATTGAACTCTTTAGCAATATTTTGATCCTACAAAAGCATTGCTTTTCTGCTATGATGAAAGATTCTTTGTTTTTTCTTCCTGTTGCAAGTATTTGGGAAAACGGTAATGTATCAATTTCATTTTAAAAATACATCAAAAGGATACACAGACACTTCATTTTTTTTTATCTTTGACTGATTAACACAACAGAAATAATTTATTTTTAATTGCACTAATAATCTTAATGAGTTTACTTCTCAATTGAGTCAATTTTATTACAATTCAATAAAAAAATAAATAACTAGCATAAAAATGAGAATACAACTTTTTAATGATCAAATAGGAGGAATATTATTTTTTTAAAAGGACTTATTTTACTTTTAATTTGATTATTTTTACTCTGGAATACGAAAAAAAGTATAGTCTCACGTCAAATTTCTTAACATTTTATCTTCATGAATTTTTTCAAGCATAGATTAAGAGCAATAATTAATTTTATTAATATTTTACAAGTTAGAATTGTATTTAAGCTATTTAAAATTGTAATACCAAAATTATAAACTCTTCAGAAAAAAAGTTCTAATACTGATTTTTCTAATCATTATATTAGTGCATAGTTTCGTGATGATAAACTGTATCATTTCTTAGGGCATTCATTCCCCAACACGTTTTCTTCATATTTATACCAAGAAGTTAAAGAAAATCTAGATTCTTAAAATAAGTTTCAAGATGAAGTTATGGAACTTTGAGAAACTGACAATAAAAAAAGTGATTTAATGAGGATATTTCAATACAAGAGCACGGATTTTTAGATAAAATAGCTGATGCATTTCAAGTAATTTTACATATCATATTAATTTTTAAAATTATTTTTAATCCAGCGATAAATATGAAAACTTTGAAATAAAATTCTCTAAATTAAGAAAACATTTCAGAATTTCCAGTTTTGAAGACTTGCTAAAACAAGTTTGATTTACGTGCTTAATAGGCTTGCATTAAGATATATTTATTGAAGCAGAATCATAAAACATATTCTAAATAAAAATGTATCTTTCCATAAAGATTTACATTGGTTATGAAAAAAAATTTCTCATTTTTTCTTAAACTTAGAAATGAAAATCAATTGATTCAATATTGATTGTAAGAAAAAAATTTGTAAACTTGAGTCATATTATTATTTTTAAAGAACAAATGAAAAATTGTTTAAAAAAATATTTTATTTATTATTATCATTAATATATAATGAAAGATTATTTACATGAACGTGTAATATATATAAATTGACTTGAAAGAATATTCTGTAGGTTTATATATCGTAAATTTGAAGTGATGTCAGCTATATGAGAGATCATTTTGAAAGCTGACGTCACAGTTCAGAAATGCATATATATCCTTATGACAAAAGTCAAAAGTGATGTTGCGTCATTTACAGAAACGCACAGAACAGATAATCAATACAATTTATCTTATCGCATTTTTGGCAGAGGAATCGAATATCTAACAAATTTAATCCGAATATATTTTGTGATTTCTAAAATTCAAGAAATTTACAATATAATAAGTAGATTTAAAAAGGGAATGGTAAAATGAAAATGCTTTCAACTTTAGGCAATATTTACGAACACAAATATCGTTTTTTTTTATTCATTCGAAAATTTTCAATGTAAAAATCTAGTTAATTAACCAAATTATTGCTTTAATGTTAAATAATTTTATCTAACTAATGCTGATATACGTGACTTTTCATTTGCTTGAAAATTTAGTACGTTTTAATATTATTTTTAACTGCTAAATGTACATCATATTTGTATCGTTACTTTTACTCCTATTGCATAGAAAATAATCCTGGTCATTGCATATATGTTACTATAAACATTTCATAATTGTAAAAGTTATTCTTGAAATGTTAATTTTATATGCGTAATGAAAGAAGAGTATAGATTAATTTATTAATCTGACCAGTTTTTCATATAAAACGTTTTTCTGCAAGGAAATAAATCTTCAATTTATAATTATAATTTTTATATTACATTCGTAATTAATATTAAATATTATATTCTTTGACAGCTTATAATCAAAATTTAATGAATTTTAATCTAGTTGAAAGAATGTATTTCAAGCCAGTAATACATTTCGCGAAATATAACTATTTAAGTTGATTGTCAGAATCTACATTGTATCCTAATACAAATGCCAAGTTTTAAAAAAATAAGTAAACACCAAGAAACATTTAATAGAGAAAAAATGCAATAAGCAAATGTATCCTAAATACTAAGGATTATATACGTAAGTACTCATAAAAAGCTACCAATACTTTTAAGACAAAAAAAACTCATAAACCAATTACGCAATTACATCTCAAAGGAAAATATGTCATTAGTTAAAAATAAACAATAAAAAATAAATGAATGCTCCTTGAAAAAAAAGTGAAGGAAAAAAGTCTTAATAACATGACTTTTTTTCTTTAACTTATTTTATTAATCCTTAAGTAAATATAAGTTTCGGTTGGTTTTTTTCTGCTTAATTCTCTCAAGAAATTATATCGTAATTAAGAAAGGAAATAATGTTAATGATTATGCAGTTATGTAAGACACAAAAGGCGAAACGGATTGAATTATTCTTATCTCAATTACTGTGTTTAATTCCTTACTGAATTTCGAAAAAAAAAACTCCAGAATACAGCTGTTTGCACCAAATAAATAAATAACCAAAGCATAGATTCTATTCATCGAAATAAAATCTTCTCATCTCGCAAATAAAAACATTTCTCTCTGTCCTTAGTGTGTGTTTGGCAAGAAGGAGAGAGATAGCTTAACACAAATACAAAGGTATCTATTGATAACTGTGACTGTTTGACAAATATTGTTTTGTAATGGCTAATTAATATTTCAGTATTTGCGACTATTTGATAAAATTGTACTAATATTTCATTGGTTTTAATCCATGTAATATTATTTGAGGAAATTTTATATTATTAAAAACAATATTATAATACAATCCAAAAAACTTGGCACTCGACTACCGGGCAGTTCGAATAACTCGATCACAATTCGAAAAGTGATTTCAGAACAATACGAGCAAGACATAATGTCCGATGCAGAAATTATTGTTGCTGTCACAATTAAAGAAAAAATACCGGAAAATGATAAAGACATTAATGTTGAGGATATGACACAAACTCCTAAAATATCACATAGTGAGGGACTCAAGGCTCTCGAAACCGTCCTTCCGTATTTTAAACACCAAGGTGAGTATGAACTCACTGTTCATTACCGACATAGTTTTCGTGATGAAGCAGAAAAATGCACAGTGCAGTACGAAAGACAACATCACATTTATCATTTCTTTAAAAATTAGCCATATTTTGCAAAGTCAATTACTTAATTT
This sequence comes from Trichonephila clavata, assembly GCA_019973975.1. Classification (NCBI taxonomy): domain Eukaryota; kingdom Metazoa; phylum Arthropoda; class Arachnida; order Araneae; family Nephilidae; genus Trichonephila; species Trichonephila clavata. The sequence goes on from BMAO01036258.1 coordinate 11,024, forward strand.
TCATTATAGATAACTTTATGCCTTCACGAAGTATTTTTCTGAGAAGTGTCTGATCAGGTAAATTACTATATACGATGTATTCTTTAATTTTCATTTTCATGTAGTAAATGCTCTATGCTTTCATAAAGTACGCTTTTCCCCTTTGTTTAAAGGTATTTGGGCAGTTTATTTTCTGCTGTACTTAAGCAAAAAGTACATACAAGTGCAGTACTGTATTTTCTGAGGAAACACTCGTACTTATTTTTTTTTAATCCCATTCTCAAAAACACGGCATTTTCACAAATTAGGCTGCCTTTTGGTCAACTTTTGGACGAGTTTGGGAGTACTTTTAATTTTCAATTATTTAACAATACTACACATTTATTTAGAATCATTTACTGAAAAATTTGATTTTAAGTATTCCATAAAGCTTCTTTTTACAATATTTTTAATTGGAAAATTATTGATACATACGCATACATTTATGAATCATTGTAAATGACCGCGCAAGTTCATATAATGTCGCTAGACAAAAATATGCGTAAGATAAATTTGGAAAAATACTAAGTAAATGGTAAAAGCTAAGGATAAGTAAAAGAAAAAAAGGTATTTTAGATACTGTCATGTGTCATTGTTTGAATGATGCGGGAAAAGCAGTTTGATCGATGTCCTTAATGGCCGAAATCTGTCAACGCTTACATTACTGACATAACAGTAATTTTTGTCTCTCCCTCTGCTTTTAACTTAACAATATGTCAATAACTATGTATATATATACCTAATATAATAATTCATTTCCAAGTGTTAGCCTAAAAGCAGTTTCATTTTCCTTTAATGCACTTCATCATTTATTTTCGCAACTTATTCATTTGCCTTAGAACAATTCTGACGCTAAAGTTCCTTGTTTGTTTACATAATTTTAAAAAAAATATTTATTGAAAATTAATACTTCAAACTTTAAATGTTTAAATTATATTCGATACAAATCGTTTAATTATCATCTTTTATGTAAATTCTTAAATACAAATTTATTTTGAATGTTATTAAAGAATAAAAATACTTTTTCAAAAAAAAAGTCTAACTTTACTTTTTGTGTTTCCTATCAATTTATCAGGAATTATGTGAAAAAAATATTAATTTACTAAATAAATAATACTATGCATTCTATAATTCTTTGTGTTTTCCTTTAAATTAATTCATAAAGTTTTCCTCCCACAAAGGTATAACAATTTGAAAAATTATGCGTAGCAATAAAAACAGAGTATTCAACAATTGTATGCTATTTAAAAAATTAAATGGAAAAAACTTATAGAAGAATTAATCAAATATAAGTTCACTTATAATTAACATAAACTGATGCAATATGCAATAATAACAACGTAGTGTGCCTTTAAAATCAACAGACAACTAACTCTAAAAAAAAATCAAATGTTCCTCAATTTATATACAAGAAAAAGTATATGTAAATGCTGTGTGTGTGCAACTGAAAATTCACAAAGTCCTCTTATTCAAAGATTTTTTAAAAAAATATATATAACTTAAAAAAATAAAATCAAAATTATTTAGGAGAATTCTTTGTTTTGGAAATCATTAGAATCTGTTGGAGTGGTAAGGGATGCTATTTCCCGATCGTGAACTCAATTCGTTAGATGGCAAAAAAGCTATTGTCATACGCTTGTGACCAAAAGCAGCTGCCAATCGGAACTCAGTTCTTACAGCTTATCTATATAGAATATATGGTTTTAAATATTTTTTAAGTGTTTACATTGACAGCAAGGCTGATGGGAGGTAGCAAACCATACAGTCTGAAAGAGGCATCATCTAACTTATCCTTATGTAGACAGACCAATGGTGTGTATTACTTTGACTTTAACATACCATACGACTTGACCGCTTACCTTACAAATAGTTTCGAAAAAAAATTGCAAAAAATCATCACATTTTTTTATTTTATTATTAAATACAAGGAAATGAAACAAAGCAAAATATGTAGGTTAAAATTTGAATTTTTAATTTTTTACAGGCGTAAAAGCATTTAGTTTTAACATAAGTTTACTATCCCGAGTTATCTCAGGCAAATGGAAAAAAGTCAAATATTAGTCTTCGTATTAGTCTTTTTGAAAGAAAGTACAACACAAAGTGATACCTGACATTCTGTACTCCGGTATCTGGTCTATTTTCTTATTGTCTTATCTCTGGAATATCTTTTACGGGTACATAGAGCACTGTCTTAAATAAAGGTATACAATCGTCTTCAATAAGGCTACATACAAAAGAATCACTTCCACTATTTTCAATGTTCACCTCTTCATAATGAAAAATCACCGCTTTCGCTATCTTGCATTTTCACCATTATTTTAATTTTTTTCAATACAACTATCCTTCTTTATACGTTAATAATCCACAAGCTAATGCAAACTATATAATAGGGAAAACACGTGACCAGTCCCGCTAAAAGAACCGCGAAACCAATAATCCTTGGCAAACTACCAATCAAAGCTGAATATTTTCTTTCAATTCCTCCAAGCCGAGTAAAACCGCGATAAAACAAATCGTACTGACAAATTCTGTTTCATCCGAGTTTTCTCGGTATAATAATTAACTGCAATATATACAAACCCTAGATAACTCGGGATAATCAGGCAAGCGATGAAAGAAGTTCAGCTAAGCATTGCGTTTCAAATTCATTGCGAGTTAAATCAAGTTATTTTCATAGACGAATGCAAAATCTATTTGAGATGACTTGTTCTGGTATGGAGAGAAAAAAAGAAAGTCGAAATAATCCCGTTCTAATACATAAAAGGTCACAGTACACAGATGAAGTTGATTAATGGTCTTGGCCAGGGGTGGGCAACTTGTTTTGGCTCACGGGTAACATTGTGGATGTGGTGGATATCGGAGGGCCACAATTCTTTAAAATGATTGATTTCATTATAAAAATAATAAATATAAGTTAGAATAGTGGCAGCTCAATTCAATTTATTTATTGGGCTAATTTCAAATCCTGTTTAGCTACAAGCACATTTACTTTTAGAATCAATTTAAGGAGACAAATGTACTTTATCATATTTTTTTACAATTTTTTTAAATCACGAGTGAGATTGCTAGTTGAAATTCTCATCACATCCGGCAAGTTCATGTCCGTCAACCTGAACCTCTATTTACTAGTCATGCAAGAAGAACTTTGCTCAGCAATATATTTCGACTAAACTATGAAGATCAATTTTCCCACAAATTTCTTCATGCATGGGAATTTTTCAGCTGACAAAGATATGTAAAAGACAGTGACGCAATATTACACGTTTTCTTCACTCTATGATCTATCTGACTGCAAGTCAATAAGAACAAGATGTAGCTCCTCAAGTGCTGTATCTGTATTAGTAGGTATAGAATAACAGGGTATATTGAATCCAGGTTCATATTTCCTAAAATCGTGAAATTTTCTTGTGACATCGTCCTCCCAGTTCTGCAGATGATCTCTAAGGCGAAACACTTTTAGGTACTTTGTTTTCCTATTAGTGAAAAATAAAAGACGAATCTTTGATCGCGCAAGGGAAATAAATCTCGGTTCAAAATGAATTTTTTGACTGCCTTAGCAGGAAGCTATTTTCTCAACCCAGTCTAGGCTGAGACTTCCATATCTTTTGAAAGGGCAATCGATGGTCCAAGAGAATCAGATAAATTTTCAGGTCTCATGTCCTATTTTACGCTACAGTTATTGGCAATTTATTTCCTTGAATTGGATCGTTTAAGCAGCAAGACATATCGTATAACTCAACTTGGAGAGAGGATGTTTGAAATAAAAATACACTATTGCCCGCGTGGGTTCGAATCAAATTCTCATCGCAAACTGTTATATCTGTTTCAAAATAATTAGATGCATATTACTTTTTAAATTAGTTTAATCCCGATATTCAAGGCACAAAATAATACACTTGTATCTACAGATTCATTGTATGTATTCTAATAGTTGGCGTGGCATTTATACACTGCTGGCCATAGTAAATGCAACACCCTGAAGGAAGCACGCAAATAACATGAAATTTACAACATGCATTAACGGAAGTGAGATATGCAAATGATTAGAATTTCAGCGCAGACACACATCACGCACGCCCGTGGCGCCACCTCAAAGCGCTATTTAAGGCTTGAAGATTACGACGATTTCAAGTTCAGAAATTGTGTTTTTTTTTTAAAAAACGATCAGTTATGTCTCGTAGAAAACAGAGATCAGCTTTTGATCAAGTATCCGAGTTCGACAGAGGAAGGATAGTGGCCTACCGAGATTGTGGATTATCTTTCAGGGAAATCGGTAGTCGTGTTGGTCGAAACTAAACAACTGTAATGCGGATATGTGACCGTTGGATGCAGGAGGGTACAACGAACCGACGTGATAGATCGCATCCACCTCAGTGCACCACTTCACGTGAGGAAAGGCAAATTGTGCGCACGGTAGTGACGGATCGCTCAGTCATATCGCGAACCATAGCACAGCACATTGAGTCTGTAATGCATCATTCAGTGTCTGCGTGTTGCATTCGACGCCGTTTACAGCAGAGTGGTCTGTCCGAAAGACGTCCATTGCTTGGTCTAGCCTTGACGCAGAACCACAGACGTCTCCACCGCCAATGGTGCGATGAAAGAAGGATGTGGACGGCAGAATGGAATGAAGTTGTCTTTACTGACGAGTCTCGCATCTGTCTGCAACACCACGATGGTCGGATTCGAGTCTGGAGACACAGTGGAGAGAGTATGCTGAACATCTGCGTTATGCACCGCCACACAGGTCCTGCACCGGGTATTATGGTATGGGGCGATATTGGATATCACTCTAGCACTCCCTAGTACGCATTGCCGGTACTTTAAACAGCCAGCGCTACATCTCCGAGGTGTTGGAGCCAGTTGTCCTTCCTTACCTTCAGGGCTTGGCCACAGCCATATTTCAACAGGATAATGCGCGACCACACGTGGCATGTATTGTCCAAAGGTTCTTCGTGAATCACCAGATTGAATTGCTTCCCTGGCCGGCTCGCTCTCCGGATCTTTTGCCAATAGAAAACATGTGGTCCATGGTTGCTCAACTATTGACCCAGATTATACCCCCAGCTGCCACACCAGATCAACTTTGGCAACGTGTGGAAGCTGTTTGGTCTGCTGTACCCCAAGAACACATCCAAAGTCTCTTTGAATCAATGTCGAGGCGTGTGGCAGCGGTGATCTCCAACAATGGCGGCTACTCTGGCTTCTGTTTCTGGCAGGAACCACACTTCACAGAAGTCTATAAATTTAATCATTTGATACTTGGTCAACATGTTATCTACAAAATAAATTTCGTTGTGCTATCTCTTGTCTTTCTTGGTGTTGCATTTACGGTGGACAGCAGTGTACATAAAATGCACTTCCATTCAGTTACAGTTATAAGTCTTTAACTGGTTGCAGTTAAATACACCACAACCACACAAAATGAAAATCAGCTGTTCTGACTCATAATCAAGCATGCTTGAAATACACATTGATTAAGCAAGTCCTAGCCGAATGCATTTCAACCATATTGATGCTTCCATTAATTTTGGGGGCTTGGAGATTTTCTTTTTTATTAACTTAATGCACATAATTCTAAAATTTTCATCAACAATTTTATTACATCCTTAATACATATTTCCAGCAGTTTTACCTATTTAAAGGGACCAAATAACATAATAATCTCCCTCCTCTATCTTCAAACAAAAGTTTACTTCATCTTTTACAGGAGTATCTTTTCATGTTATTGACATCATTTAAAAGTTTTGTACTTTCATGTATGTTACTTTAATTTCTTTTTTTATATTACACTTTGTTTTACTTGTACTTACCACTTTATGTCCACTCATGAGTTGTCTCTCACGTGTTTGCTCTTTACCCTAATTATTTTATAAACCGTGTGATAATTGTATATTTTCCGTTAAAATAGTCCAAAAACTCCAGGAAATTAAGCGTACTCACTCTCAATTATTTTTGTTTAAATTATGCATATTGTGAGTTTTTCAAAATTTTACTATGAAAATGCATGAAAGTTACAAAGAGGCATCAAATAGAGTACAAAATTTGCATATATACGCACACAGCGTGCATATGTGTGTATGTCTCACAGAATGTATTATAGGTAATTGCATTTTATTAAGAAGGGTACATTATTTACCTCTTTTGGGCGGCAGTATGAATGTAATAATAATAATACAAAAATACATTTAACATTCTGTTTGTAATGTTGAATTTAAAAGTATGAATTAAACTATATGCTCTGAACATTATGATATATATATATATATATATATATTATATATATATATATATATATATATATAAATCATGGCCATTGACAATGGCAGGGCGTGACGAGTGTTTTAGGATAACTTTAAAGTTAGTCATTATTTTAGATTTTTGTTGATGCACGTTAATGTTATTGACGAGGCAGTCCTTGGTTGATAATTAATACTGTTTATTCTTCTTTTAAACATTTATACGATTAACACATAGCGTTCCAACATAACAGGAAACTGACAAGAGGCACAAAACGAGCTACTGCTAGTTACACATGACAAATACGAAGAGACAAAGTGAGCTTTTCCAGATTATCTCGGGCCTTTTACATCAAGCTGCAATTGTAAGTTACAAACTCAGATGGACTCCATAGATGGAGCTTTTTTATTAGTGGAAAGATATTGTTCCATAAATTTCCGTTAGGTGGAGAGCTAGTAATCTTTTACGCACAAGTCTTAGAGGCCAGGTCCGTTATAAATTAAGAAGTTGTTTGGATGAAATGAATGGGGAATTATTACATACATGTATGCATGCATATATAATTTATGACTAATAATTGTACATAATTTTATATTTATTGAAAAAACAATGATAAATTTCATTTTTGACTTTAGAGGATTTTTTTTATAATATTATATCCTCTCTTATACAAATTTATATCTATAGTTTTAGTAGGATAATATTTTTCGAGATACAAATGTATCATTGGTAAAAAAGGACTTTAAACTTATAATAAATCTGGAAGTATTTCAGTTCTTTCTTAAAACGTAGCAATAACCATGCACTCAGACACAATAAGGAGAAACTACTGAATCGAAATGGAGAAGAAAATCCTTATGCAATTGGGTTTCAAAATTTTTTCCATAGCCTTGGGAAGTGGAAACCTCTCGTTGCAAATTATACTAGGCAGTGAAAGCATTTGTCAAATATTACTTTGACAGCAAATGTTTCATTGCTGTTGGGGAAAAAAGAGAAAATTCTCGATTTTCTGAGTTTGACATTTTTACTTGTTCCATGCATTGGCATGTACTATTAATAATTCCAAGAGTACTTCAGACTGAATTGTAAGCACATTTCTTTCAAAATATCTCTATTGGATAATCATTTAATGTCTAATGAGCAGATTGTTTTTTTTCAATTGCCACTAATGATAAATAGTTGCATGTCTTTTAACGGGCTTTATGTTAATTAAATATGAAAGGTCACAGAAAATTTTAATGGTTAAAGTATCTAGTGTGATTAATGATGAGACTTCTCAGCCTACATTTTGTCTTTAACTAATTGGTAGATGAATTAGCGTTGGATCATTATGTTTTAAGATACTGTGTTTTCCAATATACTTTTTTTAGAAACATTCTATTTTTAAACTTGTGATGCTAGGACTTAATTTTTTTGAGTTCCACTTAATGTTTGTTACAAAATAAATTATTTTAAAGTTTTCTATAAAATTAAAAATATTTGAATGATTTTTTTATATTTATTTTTTACAGATGTCAACTTCTAAATACAATGTTTAAAATGCTCTGTAGTTTTTTATAGGAAATTCTTAAGATGTATGAATTATTGCAGCTGTGAATTACATTTATTTTATTTTAATGTTAAATTAGAAGTTTAAGACAAGAAGGCGAGAAAGTTAGTTTTCTTAATTTTTCCCACAGATGCATTTTTTTCCGTTTTATGAAGTACAATTATTCAAAGAATTGCTTACATTAGTTGTTATATAAAACTCTAAGAATTTTCCAAGATGTCGAAGCAAGTATATTTGTGTAGAAACTCGGCATTTGAATCGAGAGCATTTTCTGATATATTCATTTAGTTGATATCGCGAGTATTGGTTTTATGAAGCCTATAGAATAAATTAAAAAAAAGATTTCAGTTGAATCTGCAAAAGGACTTATTATTTTACATGAAAAGCATAGATAGAAAATATTTTATATTTACTAACAACAAGACGAAATCTACATTCACTTATAACTTTATTTGTAATGTAAAGTTGAATCTAATTTCACCAATATTGATTTTTATTGAATATCCAAACTGTCATATTATTCAATGGTACTCAAAAAAATTTCTTGGTTATCATTACATGGTACTTTTTCCGAAGAATTCCAGTTATTAAACTTAAAGAAACTGCAGCTATAGTATTAATTATTTTTTTTCTTCTTTCAAATGAGCTTCATTTTACCGCAGTTTAACCTTTGCAGATATGGCCTTTTTCAAAGAGGGGGAACCATTCTATGTGTGGCATCATCTAGTTGCGGCTCTCGCTACCAAATTTTTGACACTAGAGTTTATTCAATTGAAATTCTCGTCAAATGCTAAATATTGTAGTGATTTAATGTTGACGAATGTACCAGAGTCAAACTGATATACTTATAATTTTAACGTTACTTTTCTTTTATTTTTTTCTTAATTTCGAAATTAGTACTTATTTATCTGTAATTTTTAAGCATTTACGTTTTCTTCTTATCCGAAGAAAAGAAGAATAGTACAATATTCCAACCTCAATTTCATTAAGTAATATTTTGTTTATTTCACATACAGTTGCTTGGAATCTCAAAAATACAATCAAAGTATTAAAGGCAATTGAATTTATAAAAATCTATATTGCCGTTAGATAATTAAGTATGGTTAAATAAATGTTTTTAGGATATTACTAATGCAGCTCAGGAAACCAACTGTCCAATCTTGACTGCATGTTTCAAAAATTTTCTTTACGGGACCTTCACTTTTGTCCCATTGGAACTTGGATATAAATAATTAAAGTTATATAAGAAATGCTCCTCATATAGCATAAAATAGTTTTATTTACTGGAATAATTATTTTACGACAAAATATTCCATACTTTTTCATTTTATTCTAATAACTATTACTCTTTTTGCAGGAAATAGTAGTCGAAATCTAAGACTTAAAATCAAACTTAAAAATTAATTTTCTACTGATGAGTTTTAAATGAGAGAATCATACAGAATCAAATTTAATAGAATCAGTGCTTACGAAATCATTTCTCTGTTTCAGAAATTGTGTCTGCTTGTCTTGACCTTAAGAAGTTTTTATTAAATCGAAATATTTGAAGACTTTGAACTGATTTCAAAATAAATTCTTTTTGGGGGTTCATTTATAATGTATAACTGCTAATAATCAAAAGTGTGTGGTCGCGCATTTTCAAAAAAAGATTCTATTTTCATAAAATCCCCATGAAAAATTCTTAAAAACAAAATAAATAAATAAATAAGGAGACAGTTTTCCTCTTTTTATACCCTTCATGAAAATATATTAATTCAGTCAAAACTGTGGTTTACGAGATAAGAATAAAATAATCAGAATAAATTTTATTTCTATAAATATCTATTGAGTGGCATTTTCTTATATTTCTTCTTAGACTCTAATTTTTTTTTTTTGCAGTTCAGTAAAAAAACATATTGACTTTTAGAACATTTAGAAGCATACCTTGTTAGCATATAAAAACTTGAGAAGTCGGGCTTTATGTTTTCCTTTGTTTTTATTTCGTCAGACAAGAAAAGGAGCTACTTTAGTCTGGAATCAGCATATTGTTTTCTATAATCCCACGAGTTTATTTATCTATAATATAAGGCAATATTTTTAAAACTCTTGAAGTATATATAGTTAAAAGAATGCTTTTTTTAAAAAAAAATCCACAGTAATCAAATTTTTAAATCTATTTCTAAAATAGAACGTCATTTATACGGAGTGTCAAATATCCGAACCAAAGTCCGGATACGTTTTCGAACAGTGCAAATGCTCAACATTTGTCTCCTGTGAGGCCAAAAGTGACGGGAAAACCCAAGGTGAGGGATATTTGGGGAGTTTCAGCTGTGTGATTTGGTAAACATCTGCGAAGGATATTAGGTCAGTTTGTTTCCAAGTGAAGAAATGTATACGTGCTCTTTTGTTGAGTTTTGTTGATGTAGAAACCTGGATGACATGCGATGCAGAAGACTGTGGATTTTAAATGCTAAATGATGGCGAGATTGTGACTTCCATGCAAGAAGAGTCCGACCCTGTCGATGATGAAACGGATGAAGACGAGGACAACAACAACGAAAGTAGCAAATGCTGACGCTTTCTTGCGTTAGAGACAGCTATGGAGTGGTACTAAGAACAATCAGAGTGCTGTCCGACTTCAACTACTGCTGCTGAAGAGAATCAGAGACCTTGCATTGAAAAACAAAGGTGTACAATGGTACAGCGAAAAATAAGTGATTATTTTCACCAATCAAGGTAAAATTGCGACATTTTGCACTTATTTTGCTTTTTCTTCAAGAACGTTTCCCGCAAGTGAGGGTTTTCAATACTTGTCTAGTGTCCAGTATCATATCCTTCATGGATCGCATTCGGTTTTCGGTTATCCGAATAATCGCTTGTCTGAACGGTGTCCGGTCCCAATTGATTCAGATAAACGACATTCTTCTGTTTCTAGTCAAGAATAAAAGCAGTAGCGAAAGGACAAACGTACTGAATAACACCAAGTTTGTTGTTTTCGCTGCAATCATACACTGCTTGAGCGAAAAAAGTTTACAGAGAAAGTATGCTTTGCAGCATTTACTCGAATAAGATTACGACAACCCTGGAAGATGTAAGAAGGATTACTAGATTGGAAACTTTATCACCCTTGACAACAGTTTTAGCGATAATTTATACTACCCAAAAACTTTCGACAAGTCACTTGGATTCTGGATATTTCCATGAGGCTATATAAGGATTGGCGGAGTTAAGAAGTCAGTCAGTCGAGATTAGAGTCTGTGCTTTGTCTCTGATAAGACGGAGAGACTACCAGTCTGAGTTCATGCTAGTGGAACTGTTCTACAGAACCGTTTTTGAAGCGTTGCAAAATTTGTTTATAATGAGTAAATTTTCCATTACTATAAATAATTTCTTCTAATATTTGTTTGTGTACACACGTTGTTTTGTCTTTATGTAGCCATTTGTTTGTCCTTGTCAATTAATAGATTCGTTATTATTTAATTAATTGAAGTCATCAGCTATTTTTTCTCCACGCAAAATCGCAACCAAACTGTGCACGGCAACCATTTGGAATTGATATGATAATATTAATTTAAGACATCTGACTACCCTAAAATTGTGAATTTTGCCAAAAGTTGACAACTTTTTTTATGATTTTATTTTATAAGCCATCTTATTAGCTGTATAACAATATCAAGTTATTATTTTCCGTTCACTACAACAAAAACTACAAGTGTTTTAGTAAAATCAGATGTGATTACTTGAAGCAAGATATGTCATACTTTAAAACGCGTTTTATTCAAAATGTGGTTCTAGATTCAAATTCTTATTCTTTTGTCACTTTTGCACCAAGATCTTATTTTTCATTTAACTCAAAAATTCCTTTCTAAAACTTCTTCTAACTGTAAGATAATGTTTCCTGCATCAAGACTAGCAATACAATCGGTTTTACTTTAATTTATTATTTATAACTCATTCATCGTGTTGGGTTATTTTTAATCGTTAATAAGAAATGTGTTTAATTATTTATCAAGTATTCATATATATGCATTAATATACAGTTATACAGGGATCTGAATTTTTCAAATATCTCGAAAAATACTGAGCGAAAAATAAGAACTAGCAAGTGTTTTTCACTCTAAGGTGCATATCTTTAGTTTTGATTACGAAAATGTATTTGTGCATGTGATCTGTATTTTCACATGAAATCTGCTTTGTAATCTCGTGTATATACGTATTTACATTCTTCTTGCCTTCATGATGGGTTTTTGAAACATTTGAAGTGTCTTTCTCTTTGATTGTTTCAAAACAGTTAGGATGGACTTAACTGTCAATGTTTACTTAATAAAATGAGAATGAAAACTATCAGAAAACCTTACACTGGTAAATCACAGGTGCAGATTTCTGAAAGGTATAACACTTCACTTGTGTGTAACTTTCGGAGGTAATTTAATAAGACCGAATCCGATAATCACCAATCTTGACCTTGTCCATTGGAAAGAGTGAACACAGCCATCTAAGAACCACGATGATTGATCAAGATCGAAATTTGTCTAATACAGCGTGACATAACAGAAATAGAAAAGCTTATCATCTTCTAGAAATCTCTGTTTTTAGAAGAGCGTATGAAAAATATCTGCTGTTGGAGCCCTATCCACTTCTGTGAACAGAAATTTCTCTACAGGTTTTTCTAGCGACTGATTCTCAACATACTTTCCTTTGGATGTCGCCAAAGATTATGTGAGGTGTAGAGATGAAGTTTTGGAAAGCTATGCTAGGGAGTGTTTTCAGGAGAACAGTTTACCTTGGTCTCCTTTTTATGAATGAAACAGATCATATATATAGTTCTCATCTGGAAGACGAATGTTCGGAAAGTAAAAATATTCATCAGATATATTGATAGCCTTTCAAACTTTACCTTTCCAAGAGTATATTTAGGATGCTTTTCATTTTATGCTGTAATTCTTCCCTGAAACACATAGAACGTGAAAAAAAGATTTAGAGATGAGTACTTACTGTCATAAGGACTCTTAAAGTACCATATTTCCACAATGAATTTAGGTTGGGAAAGTTGTTTAACATCTAATAAGGAGATGTTAACATGGTTCACTGTAAGAAGTTTCACACTCCTTATTAATACATTTTGCCACATTTTGTAACTTTTTTTTAAAATTTCTTACTCCTTTGAGCTGAACACAAGATCAAACAAATGTACTATTATTGTTACATGACAATTTTATTTCTTGTATTATAATTAAAACTACGTACGAGCATTCATCTAGTATCTTTAAATTCTATCTACAATTCTGTAAATAATTAACCAAAGATAAGAATTATCTTTACTTACGCACCAGCATAATCAATATTATTCGAAGCTTCTTTAACATTTCTTAAAACGTTATTTAAACAATTACGTAAATGTTTAAAGAATTTCCTTTAAAAGTGCAACTGATATTAAAATGTAATTTAACGTAAAATAAAAAATGAATATTCATCTCTCTTTTTTCCAAGCAATCGCTTTTCTACATCATTATGATTCATCACGCTCTACTGCTTAAGATGATCAAATTAAAACGATACTGAGAAATTTAGTTACACGCCTAACATAATCATCGAATATTTATTTCATTTTCTTTCATCCAATTAAAGTGTAGCGAAGAACATCAATGTTGCAATTTAATATTTTATTTTTATACACATTCTGAGATGTTCTTAAAATTATTTTTTTTTCAAAACATTGTCTAATTTATTAAAGTATATTGTACGTTATTTTACTATCAATGGTGACAAAAATGAATATTGGATTAAGTAAATTAGTCGGATTTTTTTTAATTATGAAGAAATAATATTTAATATTAAGAGCATATGACACAAAATATGGAAAAAGTGTAAGAAAGACAATTACAAGACAGAGTCACTGAATGCATGATTAGTTGAAATACAAGATTTAAAAAAAGTAAGAGAAAGCTTTCAAAGAAAGGGTTTAAAATTCCTTATGAGAATTCAGTTTTAATTTGTTTAAGTAAGATAAGACAAATATGTAGTTGAAAGCGTCATTTTTTTGCGTAAAATGTAATTAATATTACTTAAATGTTTAATTACTAATTAAAGCTTAACAGGCTTTAAACTATGCCTATATATACTGTCACACACTCCCAACACATATACTAATATATATATATGAATTTATTCTAAGTTTCCTATTTTAGTTTCATTAAATTTAAAATTTAAGTTTTAAATTTTTGTTATTTACTTTGTTTAGTAGCAGATGTTGTTATTTAACTTGTTTTTATATCTAACATATTTTCTTTTCTTTTTAATATTAATTTTCTCATTGTAAATCTTGTATATCTTCTTTAGAAAATAGCAGTTCTAAAACTTAAATTGCTTCTACAGTACTTCAGATGCAGTCCAGGCTAAAATTGATTATAATACTTGTTTTCCTAATAATTTCAGGTATGGCTTTTTGAAGTTATTGCCATATATTTTGTGTGCATTTACATATGTGATTTAACTCACAAATAAGCCATTTCTTCTTCCACCTCCCCCATCAAAAAAAAAAAATGTTTTCTCTGAATGACTCCCAAGAAAGATATTATTCCAATACGTGCTTACACGGAAACATTTTCAAAAGATTACTTTTCAGGAGTGTCGAGAAGACAAACCTGTAGTACTTTTGAAAGGGAATATAACTCAAAAACTGGGGAAAAAACTATATTTCTTAGAAATAATAATCTGTGATTTTTTGTTTTCATACTGATATATTTTCAGAAAATAATTGCCTATATATTTAAGGTACATTAAATAAAAAAAATTACTTGCTTAAATTTTTGTTTTTGTTTTTTTGCTATTTTGTAGCATCAGGATTACTTCTTCATACTATTTAAATTAGTAAAATTGCAAGTATTTTTAGTATTTCTGTATGGCTGCTCAGCAAGATTGTACTTTTTATTTTTTGTTAAGATATTCCTTATTATATTTTTTATACGTCTTTAACCCCTTGAGCACCATGTAACCACTAGTACCTACATGCTATATTTTGGGCAAAATCCCATTGTAACATCATGTTGATACATGGCTTGTTTAGATATGCAATCAGTAACCACACACACACACCACAGGAAACATTATAAGGTAGATTTTCTTTTATTGGGATTGTATAAAATTACAAAAGTTAAGTTACAAAATGTCTTGGCTACAAAAATTTGAAAAGTAGGCAAATTACAATTAAAAATACATATTTTTGTGAAACTGCTCGAAATGCTTCTTGGAACAAAAAGCTTTTCCAAATGTGTTACATAAGTTTATTGTCATTTTTGTTCCATTCCTTCAGCGTCATCATCACAAATAGATAAATCCGTATGAGAGTCACTGTTGAATTCATAGGTTTCGGACAAATATTCTGATTCAGTATTTCTTTGGTTTAAATCTGATGACGATGCCTTATTGCCAAGAAAAAGTAAAATTAAACAACAAAAATAGTTATACAAACTTTAGAAAGTGCAACAAAACACGAACGAATGTGCACCTTGGTCAGGGTTACAAGGAAAAATGAAAAGTGAGTCGTAACGTCATGGTCAGTATCCTCAAAAATCTGGGATTTCCGGGTAAATAGAAAACGTGATCTGATGCTCAGGGAGTAAATCTCTTTATCTTTCTAAGCATTTTTATTAAAAATTCGATTCATTAGTCTTGTGTGAAGCTCAATATAATCAAATGACAACAATAAAACATTTCATCACTTAATTATGTATAATTTCCACTTTGTGTAATTAATTTGAAAATAAGAATAATCTGAGATGTCTTACTTGCTGTGAGATAAGATCTCAAAGTTACCCGATTATTTCCTTGTGAAAATGTAGAGTAGCTGTTATTCGATGAAATGATTTCTCAATAATATTATATTATCATTTGAAATAAAAATAATACTCGAAAAAATTATATTTTCGTATTAAAGTAAACTCTACTTTGCACATATTCCAGGGATTTATAATTACTGATTGAATCCTTTCATTCTGTTTTGAGAAAAAAGATTTAAAAAAAATCCATCGTTTAATATACAAATAAGGATCATTATAACTGAATGTTACAAATGGTAAGAATAAACTCGATTGTCATATCTTTCCTAAATCAATTTTGATGAATTAAATAAAAAAATTATATACACATACATGTGTGTGAAAGAGAGAGATACAGAGGTACTTAAATAAAAAAAAATTCTGTCAACTTTAAAATCTCTTGAATCTACGTTTCTCAAACTGTGGGGCAAGCTCCCTGGAGGACGTGATAACCCTACATGGAAGGGGGGGGGGGCGAGCATATCGAAAAGTCGAAAATAAAAGACTATTTAGAAAAATTATTAATTTACTGAAAAGTAGCAAAGCAAAATACATTCTGACGTAATAAAAAATAAAATACACATTTACATTGATATAATAACTTATAAATATATCAGTACTGCTCAATGAACTTGATAATTAATTTGTCAATACTAAGTTAAGAAAAAGTTTAGTAATTACTAAGATTACATGGACTTATCATATATACAATTTAATACCTATCTTGGTAATTTGTACGGTTTTTATAATTAGAGCCGTGTTGTGTGTAGCTTTAGAGTCAAAGTAGATTATAATTACATTCAATACATTGTTATTGTATGGGAGGACTGAGAGTGAGATGAAAACTATGATTGAAAATTTGGTCACAAACGTTGAAGGTTTGAGAGGCACTGTCTTAAATAATTTATAACTTATACATTGTTAAATATAAAACTGAAATGAAGACAACTTGAAAATTTATTTCTGTAAATAATCTATTTATTTTTGGGTAAAGTATTCACACAAATACAAAACAAATGCGATAAAAAAATAAATGCTTAAAGTCTACCAAAATAATTTTTTTATTAGTTCATCATTACATTTTCTCAAATCAGTCAGTTGATGAATGTATTAATTTAAAATTCTACGTGTTTTATACCCTGTGCTTTTTAAGGCAATTCTGAACAATTTTTTTTTCAAACCACATATTTTTAAAAGTTTTTCATGTCTCTTTTTTCTCTCAGTTTTTATTTCAACTAATATTTTTAAATCATTTTTGTTTAACTAACATTGTTTCACTTTTATTATTTTTATTCACAAACAGAATTAAATACCATTACATTAGTGAATATTTTAACTGACTTCTTATGACAGGAACTTCCCGAAATGTGTAATAATTAGAAAATTTCGTAATATAAATTTGCTCATCTTTTTACAACCGCATAATAACATTTCCAAATCCACTGCTTCCTGAAAAAAAATTTACTTGAAATTTAAAAAACGCGAAGTTATAAACTTACTCAACAAATGAACATCTTATAAAGTTTCATACGTGACTATTAACAAAAAAAGTACTTTTAAAGATTTTAAATTAACGCAGTTTAGGAAATACTGAAAATATATTTAAAACGTATTTTTATTTTGCATTATTGAAAGAACATAAATAAACTAGGAAAAGAAGAAGTAAAACTACTTTGTGGAGAAGTCTTAAATTTACACGTTTTTTGTTTCTATGGATCGTTAAACTCGTTACTTTTCTTCGTCAGAAGGGGAAAAAATCAAATTTTTAACTAAATTCTACTTTCTTTTGCGTGACCTAAGTACCAGATTAATTACATGATTCTCCGAGCGTAATGAAAAGCGTACACAATTTTCAATGAGAGTTCCCAGAGAATCATTTTTATCCACTCTCTGTTTCCTCAATCTATCCAGAGGAAAATAAATTTGCTTAAAGAACTCCAAAAAGAATGGGATGCGTAAAAAAAGGAAAAAAAGGGGGAAAAAAGGTTCCTGCTTGAACTGTTTAGAGTTTCTTCAGCACTCCAGTAGTCAGAAAATGTCCCATAAAAATAAAAACAGTTTAAAAGAGTTAGAAGATTCGAAAAAATATAGAACGCCAGGGCTTTCAAATGAATCTGAAGATTGAGGGCATAACTCTTCCAGCTCCCTTACGGCGTTAGTATCGACCTGAAAAAGAATTCGGTTTTTTATATTGCTCTCAGCGTAACACATGCTCTTTCCTGAGTAATATATTTCTCATCCTATTATTCAGATGCTTTCTACATTGAGATGTTCCATTTCATAAGGGAGCTTATCTTCAATATAAGTACTCTTCATCGGAACTTGTGCTTAATATAAATCTTATGAATATTCATTCTTACTGGATCACTCAAAACATTTTGAAAATATGAAGAATGGATTTATGAAGTTCTTTAGTTATCTAAAAGTTTATTTAGTTTTAAAGTGTGTTGTTGTTGCTTATGCCACCTGATAGACAGTAACATCAGATTAAGGCCCATGAAGTTCATCGTAGCAAGGGCCTAGTTGTACGCTTGTCGTTAGCCGTAGCTTTGAGCCAAATGCAGGTGACAGCTCAATTTAGCTTGGTTCTACCTCAATTTTGAGAGAGAACACCCTGGCGGTGGTGAAGAGCCTCCCACCTCTCTTCCGCCAACCTCAGGAGTGGACTTGCCGCTGGACGACTATTTAGAGTACCTTCATACCGCAAAGACACTATACATTTACAAACATCCACGACTTCTCCTGGATTCGAACCCAGGCCCAACGGGACAGCATTCAGCGTCACTAACCATTATACCGTATGGGTGGTAGTTTTAAAGTGCAGAGGGCCTGATGCTCGTTAAATCGATCTAGATTCAAAATTCTCCCATTGGGGTGGTCTTGAGTGACATTAACTATAACTTCTTGGTTGGCTTATTAACTTTCATTCACTATCATTCGAGGGCTTTTGTTACGGAGTGGCCGATCGTATAGTAGAGGTTTTTATTTTTTAACAGTAGAACTATTTTAAGTAACCTTTGCAAATTTATAAAGTCAATATATAGAACGCACACCTCACACACAATGCAATTGAATAGAAGCACGATTTAAAATAACTCATTGATTTATTTAAAAGAACATTCTCAAAATTAGGTTTATCAGCGCGGACTCAGGAATTGCAAGAGAAATTTGAATTAAAAACGTTATAAATTAACAACTTACAAATCAAGAATTTTGGGGAGGGATGGTCCGTTCTTCATTTCTTGAGTAGTACAGCAGGCCAACCGATTTTTTTTTTCCAGAACAACCCTGCGTTCTCGCCAACACAGGGCTGCTCCGCCGTCCAACCACACTGTACCACCACATTTGGCACGTAGCGCCTAAAGTGCGTAACCTCCATTTAAATATTGTATTTTTTTGTTACGTTGAAACAACTCTCCCTCTCCTATGAAATTTTATAATTAATGATGCCAAATCAATTATTAATTAAATTCAAAAAAAATTTGAGATTAATCCCCTTTTTTTGTATGGAAATACCTGACCCCCTGCCAAATTACACAATTCACAACTAAATATATTAAGAGATATACAAAGTATATGTTACAATATACATGGAATGTGTGCATAGTAATAATGTTAAACGATGAGTAGATAGTAATAATATTCAACAATGAGTACATAGTAATAATGTTAAACAATGAGTACATAATAATAATGTTAAACAATGAGTATCTTGATTACAATATGTCTTGGTAGGAGACTATGAAAGTAATACTGCTGAGAAAAAATATTATGCAAAAATATCAATGCTATTTTTAAAAAAATTTCACCATGGACGTCTTCATGAGAAATTTGAAAAACATTTAATGCACACGGTGCAAACATGAGAGAGAATTGTGGAGTTGTTGATCAGGCAACTCCCCAACTTCCCCAGAGAGTTACGCATTCATATCTAAGCTGAAATTTGAAATAAATTAAAGTAGGACTACTTAGTCATAGTTCTCTTGTATAATAATGCAGTGAGTTGCCCTCTGTAATTCATCAGAATAGTCAACCTGCTCAAAAATATTAAAAGAAAGGTAATAAATTTTAACAAGAAAATATTCAATCAATTCAAATGTGATTTGCAAAAACAAAGCTTTCTGAATTTTATGTCTTAAAATTACAAGTGAGATACCTACCATCTGCTCCCCATTTCATTTTACCATAGGTAACACAATATATAAAACTAAATAAATATAGATCACCCCTATCCATACAATGTGTGTGTGTGTATAAAAGTATATACATAAAATATAATAAATGAGAATAAAATAGAAACTAACTAATCATAAATTTAACTTAATACTAATTCACACATATGCAAAGAAGTTGACAATTACAATAATCTTGGACGTAGAACAGGACCCTGGCGAGCAGTTTGAACTTCAGACTGATTTGGGACCATTTGTTGTTAAATAATCAAATCTCCTACAGGAGAGTTTAAGTTTATGGGAATTGACTTTTACTTCAGGAGCCTGTGGATTGTCTAGTTCTCTGATGATGCATGTATGTTTATTTGGTTTTTTGATTACCTCAAACGGTCTATCAAATTTGGGTCTAAACTGGTTGCCACTTAGTGTGCACACGACATCACCAACTTTTGGTGCTCTTTGTGTTTTATTGCTGTTCAGTCTTGCTTGTTGCTTATCTTGCTGTTTTTCTAAGTTTGTTCTTATTTGTTGTTGCAATGCTTGAAGGGAAGATAGAAAAGTGTTCATATATATATATCCTTCTTCAGTGAGCAGTGGAGTTTCTATTGGAGCTGTGATGGTGTCAAATATTAGGCTGAGATTGCGACCAAAATGCACTATGTCAGGTGTAAATCCATGGCTGCTATCTTTGTGCCATTGTAGAAAGATTTGTGTACTGCAACCGCAAGATCAAAATCAACTTTATGGTCTGTTAAGGATAAGATGATGGTCTTTAAAGAGGTACTGATTCTTTCAGATTGTCCATTGGCTTTTGGATTTTTGCTGGTTGTGTGATGAAGAGCAATGCCAGTCATACTGGTTATTTGTTTGAAGATTTTAGCTTTGAACTGTGTACCAAGATCACTTAGAATCATACCTGGTCTTCCAAAAGTTGTTATGTATTGAATGATTTTTCTAGCTATTGTTGGTGCTTGGATGTTTGAGATGGGAAACAGTTCAGCGTGTTTATTGAAATGATCTAGTACTGTGAGAACATAGTTGTTGGGTCTAACAGGACCAACAATGTCAATAGAAATGAAATCACCTGTTTTTGTTGGGATGGGTGTTTGTCCATATGCTTGTTTCTGAGGGGGCTTTCTCTTGTATTGGCAACAGGATATACAGGATGTAACATAGTTGACGGTATCAGAGTACATTCCATCCCAAAAAAAATTCCTTCAGAATGAAGTACGTTTTGTCTATTCCCATATGTGGAAGGTGAGTTTGCTGGAGGGCAGTTTTTTTTTCTTCAGAGAGTCAATATATGGAACGCACACCTCACACACAATGCAATTAAACAGAAGCACTATTTAAAATAACTCATTGATTTATTTAAAAGAACATTCTCAAAATTAGGTTTTCAGCGCAGAGTCAGGAATTGCAAGAGAAATTTGAATTAAAAACACTATGAATTACCAACTTACAAATCAACAATTCTGGGGAGGGATGGTTCGTTCGTCACTTCTTGAGTAGTACAGCAGGCCAACTGATTTCTTTTTCCAGAACACAGGGCTGCTCCGCAGTCCAACTGCACTGTACCACCACATTTGGCGCGTAGCGCCTAAAGTGCGAAACATCCATTTAAATAGGGGATTTTTTTTGTTACGTTGTAACAGCTTTGGAGACGGACTTCATAATTTTTGAACCTCTATCAAGTGATAAAAATAACACCAGAGCTGACAATTTCTTTTCCTAACTACTACACTATGCCAATTGGAGGACTTTGAGCCTCGACATATTTTACCTGCATAAGCCCTGTACATGACGGATCTTCAGTTGCTCTAGGATTCGAATCCGTGACGACTCCATCCCCTTGTTCATGACCATAACCACTAAATCACAGGCGTGGTGCTGAAGTTCGGAGAATGAGACACCCGCTGAGATGTCGTTCTGTTCACTTGACTGAGGTTCAAAATTACGAGATCCATCACCATTATCCCTCACGTAGCTTTAGAGTGTGCCTTTAATACAAATCAAATCCTTTAGTTTTAAATTTGAGCTTAATTGAGAGAACAATTTACTACTCATCGTCAAATATTCAAAATTCAATGCAACATTTCTTTTACACACTTCTCTCTCTCTCTCTTAAGCGGAACTCTTCTTTTATTTTACAATACAATTCTTAATATTGCGGAACTAACTTTATTTAATATACTCTCTTTTCATTAGAATTTATTAAAACTCTATTATAATTCTTATTATGCATCAATAGCATACGCAGGTAAAATCCATATAGTCCTAACCTCCTTCTTATGCCAAGAAATTATTCGAAATGCTTAAAACTTTGAAGAAAACTTTTACATTTTCTCCATATATGATTTTAAACATCTTAAAAACTGAATTCTCACCAAAAAAAAAATTCCGTGTTATCCTTTTACATGCAGGTATATTTTGCATTTTAATACTTTTATGATGTGTAACTATATATCTGTTTTGAAGTCCTGTGATATGATGTGATATATATGTGTACTAAACTATAAAATATTGGGAATGAGGTATCAGAACACAGGGCATATATGACACTTAACTATGAATCAAAATTCTGAGGCCTATGCTCAGAAACCGTATACCTCGAGCCGGAGGTTAATTTTAACCGACTCAAGTACGAGTAAATAAATATAATATTAAGATACCTAAATGAAGAATATAATAAGGGAAATGCATCGAATAGCATATTATTTTAAATAACTTTGAACACTTATAATTAGTACTCTGTTCTTCTAAAAAAAAGTATTTTTGAAGACTAATTCTAGAACAATGAAATGATATATTGTAATATTTTAAGCAGTATTTAAAGAAGGACTTGATATTGAAAGTCAGTAAAGACTTTTTTACAATGTGCAATTTAGCTTTATGAATATTGGTGAAATATATAAAGAAGATAAATGAAAGTTTTATTTCTCTAAATACACAATTTGTGCTGTTATTATATTATTACATACAAGTGTGTTTGTGGCAGTTTCCAGCTGTCTTAAGAAACGTGAAAGTTTTATATCGTGTATATGAAAAGTTTACGTATTTCTTCGTACGTTAATTCAAAAAAGTAACCCCAATTACTTCAAAATTAATTGCAAATGATTGTTACATGGGTCAAACTAATTAACTGAAGAGATTAATTGTAACATCATAGTTATTAAGTAAATATTAGTTGCAAATTAATTTCAGCATTATGCGCATCAAATCAAATATTCATTATCGCATTCAATATATAGTACAATTAGAACGAAAATATTTTGGAATAATTGTGATATTTAAATGATTTAACTATTTACTTGTTCTTTTTGGCGCGTTAAATTACTATAATTTACTATAAATTAATATAATTACTATTACAATATTCTTGCGAGCAGACTTTAATTTAGCTAAAGATAAAAAGGTTATGATTTTTAAGTAAAACTTTCACAACATTTTGCAAAAATAAGAAAATATTTAGATGTAAATGTTTTACTTTAAATAGCAAAATAATTGTGGGCAACATACTTATTATAATCAAAACTTCTATCTGAACAACTAAGAAAACTTTTTATTAAATGTTATCATTGTCCCATTATTTGTACTTAAGTGCAAAAAAAAATTAAAAACTGCTAATCATTTCAGAACTATTGCTTTTGAAGCAGCATGTAATTAATCGCAAGTAGAAACATTCACATAAAAATTATCTCTAAAAATGGGCGATTATATAAGAATTAATTAAAAATTTTATTTATTCATTTATTATTTTCCTCTTATTATAGCTTATAAAGTTGATAAAATACTATATCTACCTTAGTTCTAATAAATATTATAACTTTAAAAATGTTTTTAAATTTATAAATGTAAAACATTTTTGGGAATTAAATAAATTAATACAATTATTTAAAAATTATATGACGTTCTTATATGTGTCATTTATTACAATGTTTACATAAAATTCTTAACAGACTAAAAATATGTTACAAATTAGTATACATGAATGGCTATGTAAGCTTACAGCCATAAAAATACCAAAAACTGTTAAAGGACTATAATTCTATGTGTCATTCGTATAAATAATATTTCCTGACAATACACAGACACTGTTTAGCTATTACAAAAAAATGTGATATAAATTTTCTGAATATGTATTGATATGTTTTTCTTTTTTTAAAGGGAAATCATAAATGAATTCTGTATTTATATCTTCCTTTTAAACATTACATGCTTTTAAATAAAAAAAACAAAGACTAACCAAATGCCTTTTAAAATATTTTCATGGGGGATACGAAAATTGAATAATTGAGAATAGTTTTTAGAGATATGCAAAAAATCTAACCTATATTTGAATTATCTATACAGATATTGATTTTATAAAAGGTATCTTTTTAATTAATTTTCATATTTATTTTTAACTTAAATAAAAAAGATTTTTTACTCTACATATCAAGACTTGAAATTGCATTTAAAATACAGCAGTGCCTTATCAATATGTTCCATATATCTAATGTATGCCTATATATTTCTTACATAGATAAAGATTAAATGAATAATGCGAAAAACATTGAGAGGTTTTTTTTCAGAAAATTTTCTAAAAGAAATTATATAAAAGAACTGAAACATTGCTCCATTTAATACCTAATTAATCTAGTATTCATAGACTTTATTTTCTTAAAAATAGTTATTATATATTAAAAATTCTTTAGCAAAAATAACGATGCACTATATACAAGTATATATGCATATATATTCCATGCCTTGAATTTGTATTTGGGTCCAGAATCTGGCAATCACTTATTTATTGTACTCAGATTTAGTGCGGGCTATATATATTTTTAGGTAAGTTCTCATTTTCTTGTAATGGATTTAGATATTCAATCAATTATTTTCAACAGGAATTTGCTCAGCATTAGTAACAAGAAGGGGGAAGGCTAGCTAAGGCCAAAAATATGTTCAACCCCACTTTTATATGAATTATTTTTTATATATAAGAACTGTCCTAAGAGAGGAACCAATGTTTATAATACTGCAGCATCTATATATAAATAGTAACATAAAATGAAAAAATACACAGCATAATAAAATTGATAATACAAAATTATATCAAATTATATCTAATTGTATATATATATATATACATATAGTATCATAAAATTAAAGAAATACACAGTATACTATATATATATTACAAAAATATACAAAAAATAGTTATATACCTAAGATAACTATAGTCATGATAGAATAGATAATTGTAGAGAGATAGATAATTGTATACATATATATACAATTATCTATATATATATACACACAATTAGATATCTATCTATCTATATCTATTTATCTATCTATATATATATATATATATATATATATACATATATAATATCATAAAATGAAAAAATACATAGTATAATAAAGTGATAATACTAAATTATACCACTAACAAAGCTAGAAGATACAAACCAGATTCCAAGAAACATAACTATAAAAATTGATTGAAAAGTATATTGCACAAGAATTAAATAAGCGTATGTATACCAGGGAACAGAGTTAGAGCTTTAAAATGTAAGAAACCAGAAGAGTCAATGGACTAAAATGGTGGACTATTATGATTTCTAAAGTTGTTGCTGAATTAGGACCAGCAAGTTAGGGTTAAATATATTTTACGGATCCAACCTTCCCCGTACAGCAGAAATTATCGTCATAATAGCAAAACAAAACCATATTGAAAGGTTAGGCCTGAAACCAATCACGTGTAATTTGCAACCGTGTGATATATATATATATATATGTGTGTGTGTGTGTGCGTGCATGTGTGTGTGCGCACGTGTGCGTGTGTGTGTGTGTTTTAAATTCTATTATTTTTATAATTTCTAAAATATCTTTTCTAAAATCTAAAGTTTTTTTGTGCTTCAGTTTATTAATGATTCATCAATCTATAGTAGAGAATTTTAACTATATATATATATATATATATATATATATATATATACTAGCAGTTCATTACCTGTCCGCTTCACTGGGTATATCATAATGTTGTGTGAATATACTCTTTATATATACATATAATTTATTGACATCTAGCATAGGTCCGTTTGATTGTATAAAAAAACATTAACATATCTTTCATCCCTTAACTTAAAAAAAGAGCAGGACTTTTTTTTTTCTAAATAGTACTATCGAAAACTGAAGTTGTATTATCTTTTAGGCTCCCGTAACCCCTTCTCCAAATGTGAACTTCAAAAACTGTTTATAGTGGATCTCTATTCAACAAAATAAACATGCTTGCGAAATTTAAAGTCTAAATCTAACAGTATTAAAACCAAATATTTGTTTTTCTGTAAGCTCCGTAACCCCCTTTGACGGATGATTTCTGTAAGACCCGTTCTTAACAGATTTCAATTCCACAACCGAAACAAGCATACCAAATTTCTTTATTGCAGGTTTAGTGGTTCAAAAACCGGAATATTTTTTATCAATACGCCACAGTAATTCCCCGCTCTCCCCTCCGCAGGAGTCGGTTTTTGTAAAATCCGTTCTTAGCTGATCTCTATTCGGCAAAAGAAACATGCTTGCCAAATTTTATGTATGTGCATCTTACAGTTCAAAAACAGGAAATTCTCTCTATAACGCCCAATAAATCCTCTCACCCCTCTATAAAGGGATGATTTTTCCAATACCAGCTCTTAAAGGAACTCTAGTCTATGAAAGGAGCATGACTACCAACGTCTAATAATTCAAAAATGAGAATATATATTTATCTACAATGTCCCTTAAGCCCTTGCAACCCCTTTAGAGTTCAATTTTCGCAAAAACCCTTTTGTAGAGGATCTATACTGTTTTGTAGAGGATCTTTACTCGTTTAGGAACCTGTCAGTCAAATTTTATATCTGTTGGTCTAATATTTCAAAAACGGGATTATTTATGTATAACACCCCTTAATCCTGCTTAGGAATCAATTTTCCCAAAACTCTTTTTTGTAACGGATCTTTACATCATGAAAAGAACCTGTCTACCAAATTTATAATCTGTAGGTAAAATAGTTCAAAAACGGAAGCATATTAATCTCCAACACCTCTTAATCCCTCGCAAACCCCCTTAGAGTTCTATTTTCCCAAAACCCTTTTTTTAGCGGATCTTTACTTCATGAAAAGAGCCTATCAGTCAAATTCCAAGTCGTTAGTTCTAATGATTCAATAAAAAAAGGAAAAATTTATGTATAACGCCCCTTAACCCTCTTAACCCCCTTGGTGTTTGATTTTCGCAAAACCTGTTCTCAGCGGATCTCTATTCCAGATTGTACGCCTAATAGTTTAAAAATGGAAATAATTATCTATAACGCTCCTTAAACCCCCTCAACGCCACTTTTAAAAGTTGATTTTCGTAAAAACCATTTTGTAGCAAATCTCTACTCTGTGAACGGAATATCTTATCCAATTTCAAGACTCTATGTCTAATAGTTTAAGAATGAAAATAATTATCTATAACGCCACTTAATCA
This sequence comes from Trichonephila clavata, assembly GCA_019973975.1. Lineage (NCBI taxonomy): Eukaryota > Metazoa > Arthropoda > Arachnida > Araneae > Nephilidae > Trichonephila > Trichonephila clavata. The sequence goes on from BMAO01036258.1 coordinate 38,290, forward strand.
TTGCAATGCCCCTCAAGGGTTGATTTTCGTAAATATCATTTTGCAGCAAATCTTTACTCTATGAAAGGAATCTGCTTACCTAATTTTAAGACAACATGTCTAGTAGTTAAGAAATCGAAATTATTATCTTTAATGCCCCTTAAACCTCCGCAACGCCACTTGTGAGTCGATTTTCATAGAAACCATTCTGCAGCGGATCTTCACTTCATGAAAGGAATCTTCTACCCAATTTCAAGACAGTACATCTAATAGTTTTAAAGTAAGCATATTTATCTATAAAACCCCTTCCCCTCCCGTAACGGCACTTGGGCATCGATTTACGCAAAGTTTATTTTTAGATGATCTCTACTCCATTAAAAGAATTAGCTAGCCAAATTTCAAGACAGTACGTCTAATAGTTTAAAAATAGAAGTAATTATCTATAACGCCCCTTAATCTCCCACAATGCCCCTTGGGAGTTGATTTTAGCAAAATCCGTTCTTAGCGGATCTCTACTCCATGAAAAGAACATGCCTACCAAATTTCAAGTCTGTAGGTTTAATAATTCCGGAGATATCGTGATGAGTGTGAGTCGCTTTTCTCTTTTATATATAAATATATAAAAAGAATTAAAATCTCTTATTGTTTTTCCCTTATAACTTTAGTAAGGAAATTTGTATATGAGAGAGTTGTAAATATCAAACTCTACAGTAAAAATAGCTCTATATCGTTTTATTCTTATCTAAACATTTTTCCTTACACTTAAATTTATTATTTGGGAGTTCTTTTGAAAGATCTATATTAAGAATCAAAATTTTTACCAAACATTGCAACTAGTACTCGTACCTTACACTTTTCTTCAGAAATGCATAACGTCTTATGCTATTCTAGTTCATCATTTGTTCCAATGTAAGATTTAATAGAAATGAAATTAAAAAAGAATAATATTTCACTGCTAGCACACACATAACTGTAGAAAATTCTTACTTTTCAAGCAAGGTCTTTCCCCAAAGACTTTATTTTAGTAGCAATTTCAGTAACCAAAAATGCGTAACAATTTACAACTCTATTTTTTTACATTGGTGAAGTTGTGATGTATGAATCTGAAACATTTATATTATACAGGATTAGTTATTAATTCCTCCCACGATTTTGGTGCGCTGCAGTAAAAACTGAAACGAATACAGCAAAAAAGAACACATGAAAGAATACAGAAACAATTCAATTTTTATTTACGTACTTTGCATGTGTCGTAAAAGTGAACCCCTGTGGTCACATCTAAAAACTCCATTATTTCTGTTTTTAGATTATTCTTAAAAATACACTATATATATTTTTTAAATTAGAATAATTTAGTAAATACTTTTTGAAAATATAGGCTCTAAACATGTTAGATATTTTAAGATTTTTTTTCTAATCAAGTTTAGACTAGTAATTAAATGTTAAAACATCTTATACTTCACGAAGAAATTAGATAAAATTGCATTTATTGGTGAATAGGAAAATAAAATAAATGAAACTGCGCTAACTTTCGTGCAGTATTATATATAAATCGATAAATAGTTAACATTCTCAAAAAAACTAAAAATAAAAGTGTTTTTATATAAAAAAATAAATATGAAAAATAAGTTTCTAATGCTAAACCCTCGTGATTTATAATTAATACAGCATTGATGTTTACGAATAGTCAAGGAAAAGAAAAGAAAAGCAATTATTTTAAATAATGCAGGTACCAAATAACTTTAACCTGCCTTAAAAAGGCAAATAAAGGCTTAAAGTCATACTTTTAAGCCATTAATTCCGAAATTAAAAAAGGAAAACACATTTAATCCCTATCTAAAAATATAATGATCTCCTAAAATTCATTTTTATCGTGCGTTTCGATTTTAATGAAAGAATTAGAGAAATATGACCATTAAAAAGAACACGAAATAAAGTTAAATATCTTATTCTGCTCTTAATTAAAGTACTTAAAATATGCCTAATTAATTCAGAAAGTTTATCTAAGCTGAATCTGCAAAAAAAAATATTTTGGAGCATTAAATTAGACTGAATAAATCGTATTAACTTCAGTTCGATGGAAAGCTAAAACTGTGCATATATTCACTTATTTTCTTATAATCATAAATATGAGTTTCATTTTAACTAGCAACAAATAGTTTGTAATTAGTTCTCTTTAATAGAAGGAAGCAAACTGAAATTAATAAAAAGTCATAGGAAAAAATTCTAATTAAGGATAATTGCTTCTTTCTGTTTTTATTCTTCAGAAAAAGAAAATTGGATTAAATTTTATTCCCGAATCAATGAAAACTTGTTTATACCTCAAAATCATGAACAGGTAGTTTAAATTTGCTTTTTAAAAATAAATCTCACAATTTCGAGCCCAAGTTTAATTGAAAATATTAGCAATATGTTAACGATGCATGACAAGATTTGTTAAATTTTACTTATACAATATACTTACAAATATTTTAATACATTTTAGCTACTGTATGAAAAGCAAACAAAAATTTTAAAAATGAGAAGCAAAAGTTTTATTCAAAGTGCGATAGCCTGAGACATTTTTTTTTTCTAATTTATCTAATAAAAGCAAGTAACGCTGTAAAATAGCGCACTTAAAACCATAGTTATAAGAAAGCTATTGAAATAAAAATAATAAATGTGGAAACTGACTGCGTGGACTTGGAAATATGATGCAAATAGATACCAGAAGAGAAGATTCAAGCTATGATAAGGAAATGAGACACCTGATGACAGGCAAGTAATGAGTAATGAGATGTTTGCAATCTCACAACTAATTTGATTAAAGATTATCACGATTCAGAAAGCATTCCAAAACTGACAACAGATTACACTTCCACAATATTATACGAGAAGGAAATGACAGTGGTCATAAATAAATAATTTATACATGTGTGCCTTCCGCTTATTAATGTGTATAGCCTACTCATTTATTCATTCATAAATGTGTTCTAGAAAATCAATGGTTATTAAGAATAAAAATGTAGTAGCTAGGTTATTGTACATTCCTATATCGTAAAAGAGGGCGCATTATACGCCACATATAAAAAATAGCTTTAAAAGTAAAGAGAAGAGATGAGCATAAAAAAAGTTAGGCTTTTAAATAAATTGGAATAATGTTTATTAAAAGCAAATAACATATATAATGAGCTTAAAATGTTGTAGTTCTAGAAGTATATACTATATTTTTTTTTCAAATTCTTGGAATACACTATCTGGCCAAAAGTATCCGGAAACCCAGTGGTATGGACTTAGAGCATCCTGAGGCACATATTAATATGATGTTGGTCCCCTTTTGCATGGATGACAGCCTGCACACGCTTGGGAAGACATTCCACCAATTTTTGATAGGTGACCATAGGAAATGCCTTCTAGGCGTCCATCACAGCTGAAGTGAGTGCTTGCAGTGTCGATGGTCGATATGACTGGCTACGTAATCTGCACTCTAATTCGTCCCAAAGGTGTTCTATGGGATTTAGATCAGGGCTGTGAGAAGGCCAGTCTAGTTTTTGAACAGCCATTTCGTCAAACTACGTCTGTGCAAGCCTTGATGTGTGAATGGAGCAGTTATCCTGCTGGGCCTTCCCCGAAATACTGTCATAGAGTTGGGAGGGCAGCATTGTCCAGAATGTCCACATACATCTCAGAGTTCAGGTTTCCAATCACAGGAACTAACGAACCCAGTCCAAACCACGAGAAACACCCCTACACTAATATGCTTCCACCACCAAACTTAACAGTCGGCACAATGCAGTCACTAAAGAAACGTTCGCCGGTCATCCGCCAAACTCAGACGCGTCCATCCGACTGCTAGACTGTAAAGCGAGATTCATCACTCCAAAGAACAGTTTTCCACATGTCCACACTCCAATGACGGTGAGCTCTACACCATTGCAATCGATGCTTTGCATTCTGTGGAGTGATGTTTGGCTTGGGAGCGACTGCACGTCTATGGAATCCCAAGTTTTTTAACTCTCGACTGACAGTCCTGCTGCTAACACTAATTCCTGATGAAATTTGGAAATCCTGAGAAATTTTCACCAACGAGGACTTGCGATTTTATTTCACTACCCTTTTCAGAGTTCTGCGACTGCGTTCACCAAGTATTTTCGGCCTACCGGTTCGTTTTTCTGCCGTTTCACTGCCTCGACGTTTCAACTTCACAATTACATCACTCACAGTAGATTTAGGCTTCTGTAAAATGTCCGCAATCTCACGAACTGATTTCCCACAAAGGTGGCATCCCACTATACTGCCACGATCAAACTCACTAAGCTCTTTTGACTTACGCATTGCCTCACAAATTCATAAATACAATCTGACAAACCACTACCAACACTTTTATAGCTTTCAATTACGTATCAAATTGCGTCATTCGCCAAACCAATTTTTTAACGGTGTCCGGATACTTTTGGCCAGATAGTGTAATACATAGAATAAATGATTTTAAAACATAAGAGGATTGTAAACATACATTTCAGGTTCCTTCGTAAAAAAAGAAGGTGCGCTTTATAGGACGAATGTACCTAAAAATTAAAAAATGCAGCTAAAAAGTAAAGGTGCGCGTTTTACGCCAGATTCTACGGTACTTAACATTTTCTACGCTTATAAAATTTTATACATATTTAATAACTTAATATTAATTTATAATTGGAACGTAACCTTTTTATCAAAATCGTAATAATTAGAAATGAAAGTTCAGTTTCATTTAGCATTAATGGATTAAAACCTTCACTTTGATTTATTCGTAATTCCTCGTTAAAAGTATTTGACCTTGAATTTTTGGCATATTTATTCATCATAATAAAAAAAATATCTTAATATCTTACAAATACTTTACTGATCGGTTGAAACTTTCCCTAAACATTTGAATAATTTCTAAGAATAACTAACAATGTGTCCTGCACTTGAATATAGAATTATACTTTATCTATTACATCTTTCCCTGTTTTTCCTTTTATTTAATTTAAAAAAGGGATAATTCTGGCTCTTGCTATTTTGGTGCCTGAAAGGATGGAATGAAGAATTTCTTTTTCCTGATAGAATTCGTAGCGAAAGGTCACAATATATATTCTCTCCAATGTTTATATTACATAAATAAATTTTCGTTTGTTACTCAACCTTTCTTTTGTCAAGACTACTTGCAACAAAGAACAGGGCATTTACACACACACACACATATATATATATATATATATATATATATATATATATATATATATATATATATATATATATTGATTTTTAATATACAAAGAGAATAAATATTATATTTCTCACGTGTTAATTTAAAAGTTATTAACCAGACTTCTTTATGCAACATACAATATTTTACAAGAACATATATATATATAATATATGAAATATTAAGGTGTTTAAATTAAATTAATTTTATTTATCTCTGATTACAGTTTAATAATATTATTTATAAGTTCATTTAATTTAAAAGATAATAAAATTTTTGTAAAATCTTTAATAATAACTTACACCTTTAAAATATTGCTCAAATATTACTGAATTTGAACTGCCTGTCAACTATAATTTGCAATTTTAATAATTAGTTTCTTAAAACACTCCCTAATAGTACTCTTTTTACTCTTGAAACATATTTATTGTGATGCAGCAAAATCTAATCCAGCTTTTATACTTTATTTTAAGTAAGTCTGTAAAATATTTATAAGTTGTATGAATTAATCTAAAATTGGCAGAGAAAATGCAATCAAAAGGATACATGTCTGATAATGTTTTAAATACCATCAAGTGATTTTACATTCATATGTCTATATGATTTCTTTAAATTGAAAGAGTCAAAATAATTGAGACAAAAAATTGACAAATAAGAGTCAGAAATATTATTTTTATTTTTAAATTCAAATATTATTTTTCAATAATGTTGAGAAGCTGAGAATGAAAATTATTTATGTGTAGATAGATCGACTGTATGTGTGTTTGTTCATTTGTAATTCCAAATATGGTATTAAAAATGCTATTAAATTTTATGTTTTTCTTCCTCATCATGAAAATTTATGGTCAACTTGTTGCTAATTATAGCATAAAAAAGTGCTATTGGTTTTGAATTATTCTTATTTAGGTTGGAAGAAAAATTTTATGTTTACATACAATAATAGTAGTTCCTGAAACATTAAATTACAAAGCTTCATTTGTAAGAGGAAAGTTTGAGGGAATCGTGCACACACATACACATATATCATATTCAGATGCACATCTTACGTAGAAAGATACACAAAATAATATCCAAACATTGTCTGAAATTGAATAAGTCTGACTTTGTTCACAATACTACTTAATTTGAGATGACGTTAGATTTAAAATCTCAAATATTTTTGTTTTAGCTACAAGAGCAGATAATTTTTATCAAAATTTCATTTCTAGTTAATTTAGAGTACAATTCTAATTCTTATAAAATTTAACTATTAAATTGTTTTCTACCAATTTTTTTATATAGCTTTCAAGATTCCTTGAATATTTAACATTTCATGTGAAGATTTGTCAGCCTCTATGATCATAAAGTGGAACTTAGCTGTTCAAAAAAAAATTTTCATTCTAGAGATTTTAAAAAAATTTTAATTTTTTGATCTTACTCTACATGCATGTAGCTCGCAAAACATCCAGCGACAAAGTAAAAGCAAAGTAATCCAGTGATAGTATATTTCTAATAGGTTTAACTTACTATATTTTCCAACAAATACCTATGAAACAAAAAAAATGCGTTGGAATTTTCTTCAGTAAAAAATTTATATATTTGTATATATATATATGCACTGGAGTCCAAAAGTTAAGCATAATTGATGATTATGTGAATAAAGAAGAAACTGTAAATCAGAATGGCGGGAAACGTGATATGCGAGTGTAAAATGGTTATAAAATAAGGAAGCAAATCAAATGAATGATAATGATTAATTTTATTATCCAAAGTAACAGTTTGAAAGAAAACTGAGCATTGCAAGGATTCACACTTTAAAGAAAAATGAAAGAAAACATTAAATAAAATACTGATGCTGCAGTTTAATAAGGCTCGTGGTCACCTCTGACAGCCGGGCACGCTGCGCAGCGATTTACCATACTTGGTATGAGATGATGAATGAGTTGTGGGCTCAAACGGCTCCTAGCTTCTTGGTTCTATAACGGAGCTTGGTGGGTGCGAAAAGACTGCAATTTGTCTCCCGAGCATATCCCATACATGCTCGATAGGATTTAAATCAGGGGAGTTCACAGGCCACGACATGCGCTGGATGTTTTCCGTTTCAAGGAAGTCATCAATCACCACCGTTTGGTGAAATGGCGCATTATCATCCATGAATATGAAGTCAGCACCGACAGCACCTCGAAACAAGCGAACATAAAACTCAAGAACTTCGTCTCTGTATCTTTGAGCAGTCACAGAACCCGTGTCAAAGAAATGGAGGTCTGTGCGGTCGTCCATTATAATGCCTGTCCATACCATACTACCCTTGAGGGAAAATGATGTATTTCCGTTATGTTGCTTGGTTCAAAACGTGTTCCACGTTCTCTCCATATCTTTACCCGCCGATAATCACTACTCAGACTAAACCGGGACTCGTCACTGAACATCACATTGGCCCACTCTCCCACACTCCAATGTTGATGTTTCAAACTCCAGTTCAAACGAGCGCGTTTATGCGCAGACGTGAGCGGAATGCAAACTGCTGGTCTCCTGGCATACAGGCCAGCATGACTGAGTCTCCTGTAAACAGTTTGTCACGAAATTCGTATTCCTGCGGCGGCTGTAAGCGCCGAACCCAGTGCTCTGGCAGTACTGCCCCTCTAACGTCGCGCACTTATTACCAGATATCGGTCTTGGCGTGGGGTTGTGACTCTTGGTCGACCTGATACTGGTTGTCGGGTAACATCTCCCGTTCTTTGAAACCTCTGTCACAGTCTTGAGATCACAGACTGGTCCACATTCAGAATTCGAGACACTTCGGTTTGTGATCGTGAGGATTCCAGCATCCTAACGATTCTTCCTTTCGTAAACATGTCCAATTGGTGTCTTTGTGCCATCATTCACCTTGTTTGATGGTTAACAACGTTCCTTCGCACAGCAGTTGCACGGAACTTGTCTGAAAAACCTATGCTGCCAGAATCGGTTTCTTCGTGTTCCGACATGCGCCGGTGTTTCGCGCAGGACGTAGTCGACTGAAATTTTTTTATAAACCCAATGTTTCTTCTTCCCCTAATTAATATCCGCAAGAAATTTGGAATAACTTTACGAATATTTACTCCATGTTTTCGCTTTTTACGATTTATGCTGAACTTTTGAACACCAGTATAAATATATATGCTTATCGGTTCTTTTTTATATTCACCAGTGAAATTTTGTTATGGTATTTAAATTTTCTATATTTTAAGATTCTAATAATTTCAAGAATTAACAGAATTCTGTTGGTTTTTGAGTTTTCAACTTCTTTCCCTCTTTTCTCCATTTGAAGAATTTAATTTGTAAAATTAATTAAATATTTTCTTTTGAAATTGTACCAGGTAAGCAAATGCTTTCTTCTTAAAGTAATATTTAAATTTTAAATGTTAAATATTCTTTTGAATTTGTTGTTTATGAAATGGTTAGCAAAAGGATTAAATTCGTTAAAGATTGCTTCTAATTCGAAATATTATTTCTGAAAAATATTAAGTAACTTAGACTCGTATTTTTTTTTTAATTTAACATTTTCATCAAGAAGGAGTGTTACACAATAGTATTATTAAACTATATATGTAACATATTAATGAATAAATTTAATAATTGCTATAAGCATCCAAATAAAAACTATTTACGTTAATTAGCTTTTTATATCTCTTAAATTACAGCAGTTACTGCCATATCGAATACATTTTTAAAACATTTTAAAAGGAGTATTCACAATGATTTTTATTACGTAGTTTTTCTAAACTTATAAATATAAAAAAATTTAAAATATTTTACAATTTGTATAAATTTCCGCAAAGTTTCTGTACACTGGTTGAATAGAATAATAAAAAATAAAGGAAACTCTATAAACTCTTTGAAATTTTAAATCAAACTGTTCAAATGTAGGCGTTGACGCTTTAAATTAGTATTCTACTTTTATTCACATAAACAATACATAGTTGTATTTACTATTTAATAGTTAAAATTACATTTTAATTACTTAACCTTATTAATTATTATTTGAATCAATAATTAAATGGCATTATAAAATACTTAAAATATAATATTAATTAATAAATTGTTATTCATAACTAATTACTATTTATAACTTTTAAATTGTTATAAGTAATCAAATTGTAATTATTAAAATCATTCAGAAATAGCAAATACTTGTAAATTATTTTAATAACCTGAAAGTAATTTTGTGGCAAAAGCATAACGATTTGAAATTGAAAGTGATTTTGAGCTAAATTGTTTAATTTTACTTATAAGATGATTATTTGAATACATAATACGGTTAAAATATTCATGAATACATAATTTCATTTATAACCACACTTCGTAATTATTCTAATGTTCTTCAAATGAAAGAAATAAATGAAAAATTTATAGATATTTTGCAATTATAATTTATTTATTTTTGAATATTTTGGGGAAATTATACAAAGTGTCCGAATAGTATAACTATACTTACAAATATTAATCATAAAAACAAAAAATAATTAAGATATTCATTTGGGATTTCTTTGTTTTTGTTTCGTAAAGAAAACATGAAATTTTTTTTCAACTATTCTTTATTTTACGATTGCAACGGGAGCACCAATACATCGAGTATATACGAGATTTCTACCCATGTTCTATAAAGCATTGAAAGAACAGCAATCTGTATACCCACTGTAATTCCGCTTTTCATTTCATCTGAGTCACAAATTGAAGATTGAAAAACAATGTTTTCTCACGCATTCCTACAAAAAGAAGCCAAAAGGTGTTATGTCTACTAATCTGGGGAAGGGGGCCTTCAACGGGATTTCCTCGTTCCATCCATCATCTGGAGGAACCTTTTCTCGCTTTCAAACTCCAGTGTTGTGGTGCCCATTTTCGCTCTACATGTGTTGCGTATTTAACCTAGAATGCTACCTTATGAAAAACTTCCGGAAATGGTACCCATTCTCTCTCATCTCCCAGACAACATGAGCTTTAGCATGCTTAAAACATTATTTAAAATAACATAAAAGTTATACTACCTGCAGATGATTTCAAAGCATCCAATCTTCAAGTAAGCAAGAAAGTAAAGTTTATTTATTTTCGAAGCAATCTTTACACATATCTGCATGATGCTCCCGCACATTGCTCTAGAGCGTAAAAAACGCAATTTGTGTGTCATTCTACGCAACTTACACTGGCAAGAAGCACAAATTATCCTATTTTTAGTTTCCAGTTGTTCAGGTGGTTCAACGTTCTGCTCCAATTTCAAAAGTTCACAGATAATTGTTGTTGTTGATCGGGGCAAAGTGCATATACATTTAGACATTTCTTCAGCCAGGTGCATCTTATCTTAGCTTTATCGTGAACTTTCTTCCAAATAATGCTTTTTCAGATTTCCGAGCCATATTATGTACATATATAACATGTGCATTTACTCAACTGATATTTATCATGCTATTTATAAATGCAATTTCAGTAAATCTTCATTTTCAGATTCATTCTCAGAAATAAAATTTTCATCATAACTTAACTATTTTAATAATTTTCGATAGCCTTGGTTTACCTCAAAAGTTTTCTCCAGGAAAACATTTTGACATCCTCCGAAAACGCAAAAAAAAAAAAAAAAAAAAACGACGTTAACTCCAAACGTTACTGCTACCCATTCATCTTTCAGAATAACATTGTTTTTAAAATACTACACGCAAAAATACTTTTAGAAAAAGATATACCCTTATCTCTAGCAGCGAAGGTTTATGAAGGTACTGAGCTACATGTTCTGTTTCCTGTTTTGGAGGAGAGAGTACAATGTTATTTGTTATAGGCGTAGTCTGCCAGACGAAAGGGTACAATTCTAGGGTTAAATTCGATACACTATGCTACAACAAGCACTTTTAATGGGGTGAAGCCTTTTGAAATAAGGATGTTGAAAAACGAGGACGTTGCGCCATTTAGTTAGAAAACTAAAACTTAAAACAGAAAAATTTCAGTTTAATTTCATTAACGGAAACTTTAAATTTTACTTGTAGAAATCAAAAAAAAAATTCATGTGAAAATCTTTGTTTGTTTATTTTTAATTAATTGTTTGAAGTGTAATGTATATTTGGGACACTCTATACTTTCATAAATATTTTAAATTTTCATTCCTTAAGTCTTTAATTAAGTTTTTCGAAGTGCTTTTTAACATAATACTTTCCTTAAAACATATAATCTACTTCTCAACAATATTATTTTTTTCCTATGTTTAAAATGTAATCCAAAAATATTGAAGAGAGTGCTCTTTTAGTAATATCCCAGAGCATTATTTTTATTTCTCCTTATTTTACGTAATATTAAGTCGCGAAAGGATAAAGAAAAGATAAGAAACAAAGTAACAATGTGAGCAGAAATATTATTATTTTCTTCTCTTCTAAGAAGAGAGACATAACACAAATTTCCCTTGTGTTATAGTGTTTTTAGAAGTTTTTTCAAACACACTATTTTTTTTTTAACTCCTTAGAGAATTATTCAATAAAAGCGCGTTTTTGATGACATCTTTTTCTTGAATACAGCAAAAATGCATGCCAAAAATCTTGATGGTATTTGCTATACTTATCTGCCAGAATAAAGTTCAGAATATGAATTTTTAAATATTTTCTTTTCTATATGGAGAATATTAAATTAATCAGCATGCATGCGCCTTTATTGTGATATTAGATCTCTTAAAAATATCAATCTATGAATATTCATTTAATTGCATGCATGAAGTAATGTCATTATACTTATTTATTTAATTGATATTTTATCTTGATTGATCATAATTGACTAAAAGTTCTAATGATTTTTATTGTCAGACCTGCAACATCTTTCAAATTTCAATGTATTTTTATACATTACATTAGCTATATAGAATGCCCTCTTAAATTCTGATAAACTTTAATTTGAAAATGGGTTAGCTATTTCCTTAATATGGCGTTAAAGTAGAACAAAGAGGCTTTGTGCTACGGAGAAAGAACAGACTATACCACCCGGCTGCAAACAGCGATGTTAGTATTCTCATCTCGAAAAGGTAAGAGGTACAAATACTGTTTATTACAAAGTTTGTAACTGGGTAAGCTTGGTGTGTCTCTGAGTGATAAATAACTTATAAAGTTTAAGAGCGTCTTCGATTTAATATGAAAAGGTACAAATTCTAAAAACAGAACGCGTAAGTGCGCATTTGTTTGGTCGTGATTTTCCAAACTGTGACGTGAAAAACTTGGAAGAACTGATCAGAATTTCGATTACAAAACAGCCGGCGTTGTTGTCAGTGTTAAGATGCGTGATTCTTGTTCAAAGGAGTAATAATTCAATCTTTCGACAGTAATTTTTATTCTCTGTGCTTAAAAATAGATTTGTATACTACAGTTAATTAAGCAAAGTTATTTCTCTATATTCACCAAATGAACTTATTCCGTGTTTTATATGCGAAATGAATGAAATTCATGTACCATATAAATGCATAAAAACGCCGTAACTGTTCGGAAACTTTAAATTAACATTAAAAGAATAAAGTCCGTAGTCATAAGAAGATTTTCAAATAATGAGTATTGAAAGATGATGATGAGAAGAATGTAGATAAAGCTGAGAATGTATACGCAACACAAGCAGCAGCACAACTATATGCGAGCATTTTCGTACACGTCCTTTTCCAGCATAGAAGGTCATTTAAAATTTAAACCATTAAGGGAGATAGGTCGTGTGACTAACCGACATCGATTCGGAAGATCAATTAAATTAAGGCAGAAATTGAGCTGAAGAGGCATTTGTCTACGACCTCATGCAAGAGTAAAACATTAAAAGATATATTAGTACTAACTGTGATTTCTCACAAAGCCGCATTTTGAAAATCTAAACGAAGTAGACATCCATTCGAACAGGTTAACAATTGAATAGACCCTATAAGTAGAGAGTGCAGCGGAAATTTATGACTTTTTTGAAACTTTATCTTAAATCAGTTAGAAAGGAACACAACGCTCTTCGATGGCGTAATACGGAAGAATGAGAGATGCCTTTTTGCTCAGTGAAATATACAATCGACAGAACAACTATTATTGGGTACAGAGAGATCCGACAGTTCAAACCTCAAGTTCAAATACTCTGATCACTTAATATTTGGGGCAATGTTATCAATAACAGTCTAAAACTGGCTCTGTCCTGAGTATAGTAACTGGAATGCGATATTGAAGCTTCTAAGGCCATTATATCGATTTTGTTGAACATCTGATACTGATTCTGTGCAAAAGTTTAGAAATTATTCAAACATAATGACGCATTTCCGCACAAGAAGTCAAAAGAACAGTACTTGGTGGCGACACTCTTAGCCTCAAATCATCGTATGCGGTGGCTGCATAGAATGAAACATCATGCTCCTGATTTAAACCCATTGAATATTTTGTAGCTTATACTTGAAACTGAAAGTAACATTGACCCATCAGGCAAAGCTGCAGGATCTTAAGCGAAGTGTTTGATGTTTATGTGTTGAACTGTATTGTTCCAGATTTCATATATGGTATAATAATAAGAGTCTCCATTGTATATTAAACAAAGAAAATATTTCTGCCGATCACTAATTATTTTTTTCCTCCAACTTTCGTAGAGGCTTAAAAATTATGAATAAACTACCTTGCTCTTCGCAATTTCTATTCCATACATTATTGGGCGCAAGTTATCCTTCCTTATTAAATCAAAGGTGTTCAGCAATTTTGTAGTTTAAATTTTTCTTTATACACTCATCTTCAAAGATATATTCTCTCTTCTGTTTGCCGTAGGTTGCATTTTAATTATTCTCACCCTGATTCGCAAAGTCGCTTTAGTATGTACCTAATGCAACTCTTAAGCATAACTATCACCGTTCTCAAGATAAGATAGAGACAGGGTTTTAGCACTCTAAAAATACTGTTGAACATTATTAGTAAAAGTATATATATTTTTACAAATTTTTTCATATTTACAATGAAAAGTTTCGTTTAAAAGCAGTAATATGAGAAAATTGTTGTACTTTAAAAGAAATATTAGCTGGATTAGGAGGCAATCGAAAGTTTTCAGTGTTAAGAAAATAAAGTAAATATTGCTAAATAGGAATAATAATTTTAAAAAATAAAATGAATAAAATTAAAAACGAGTTTAATTATTTATCATTAGTCTGAATATAAATGTGAAGTAAAATGTAAATGCTTTTGGTTCTGTAGTAACTTGAAGATTTTATTATTTAAGTTTCAGACAATTTTTAAGAAAAAATTTATTTATTGAAACACTTTACTTCATTTTTTCTGTTTGAAATTATTACATGTAAAAAATATAACATAAATGATTTACTTTTTTTATTTGAATCCAAACTCTTATTTTTATCACTGTGTTTAACCTTTACAATTCCTTAAGTCGTTTATAAATGCTTTGAATTATTTTAAACTACTTTCTCTGAAGAAAGGAACTATCAAATAACCTTACAGAACAAGCGATTTCGATGTAAAAAGTCTAAAATATGATGTTTTAAATTCTTACGGGTATCAACAAGATTTTAAAATTATATTATCGTGAGTCGTTCTTAAATGTTCATTTGTTTGCAAACATTTCTAGAAATTCTGCCAAGCCAAAATTTAACTCAATTAATAGATAAAAAAATAATTCTATACCACACTTAAATTGTGAGATAGACTCATATGTAGTTTCTGTGTTCTATGCGCCGAGCTCCTATATTCTATCAATGTTTGATAACTTTGAAGGGTCATTAGATTATAAGCATACGTCAATTTCTAAGCAACATGACCGTCTTTGATTGGATCAAGGTCTCAGCGCACAATATTCCGGTTACAAAGTCTAGACCCTATACATCAAACTGCCAATGTCCTAAGAACTACAGATTTCATAACTGATTCACACACACACACATACATTTCAAGAAACATCCGATACAACTTCTAACTATGTGTTGTCATTAATTATTTCTTTTTATTTTCGAGTATTGTCTTTTTTATTCAAACTGCTAATATTAATTCACATGATACGCAATTGAGCACGCATTTAACCTAATATGAATAGAATATTTACAAAAATGTAAGGGTGATATATCCTTATAATTAAAAATGAATTATTAAAGAAATACTACATATTAAGTCAAATTCAGAGAAAATTTGTTAGCTAATGGGAGAAAATAAAAGCTTACAATTTAAACTGAATTTAGTTGGGAAATTTATCTGTTTGTTTTAATATTTATTGTTGAGATAAAAGGATTTTTTATTTTAAAACTTGCATTTTAGAAAATATTCTGTATTTAAAATTTGACTATTTAAATCAAAATAAGGAGAATTAACTGTTCAAAAATAGTTAAATCAGAGATGAAAAATGATAAGAAATAAGAGCTATGCTTAAAACTCAAAATCATATACATTCAAAGAATCATTAAATTCTAAATAGAGAAATTGCTTTTTCCATATCGACAAATATCTTGGTAAGGAAATGGAAGAGATATATTCAAAATTATTCAATATCTTTATAATTGAACGCAAAAAGAAGAAAGATTATAAGATATAATTTATTTTTCTTTTCTAAAGTCTTCATTATTGTTTGTATAAGTAATTGGCTTAGCAGCTTCAACAAATATCCTTTATGCATAAAACTGAATTATCAGAGTTCAATTTTTTAATTTTCTTGGTCCAAAATAGAACGAGATGAGTTTTTGAGCCATATACGGTGTTCAAAAAACAGCATCTAAACTCAGCACAGCCAGATTCCTCATTGT
>BMAO01036259.1:0-38609 GCA_019973975.1 Trichonephila clavata
AAAACTAAAAAAGCACGCTTTTATACGCATGGATGTTTGTGTTGTTTATCGAACTAAAAAGTAAAAAAGTAATTCTTAATATAAGAATATGCCGCCCATCCGGTTACAGTGGTTAGTGACGCTGACTGCGGTGCCGTAGGGACTGCCTTCGAATCCCGGAGAAAGCATGGATGTTTGTGTTGTAATCCTTCCCCTTTGCTTTGTGTTGTAAGCCCCCGTGTGATACATTGTGTAGTGTACGGGGTTTCTAAATGTTCTGAATAAAAATATATATGTATAAGAGTAAAATAATTAACGAGAAAAAATTAATGTCATTGTGGTAAGAGCGTGGGGTGCTTTGTACATTTTTATACTAACTCTACATTTCGGAATAGAACTAGTAAGAGATTATAACAATTGATATCGAGCACCCAATGCTTTTACCACAATGGCATTAATTTTCTGTTTATATCATTTTATTCTTTATTAAGAATTATTTTTTCTACTTTTTAGTTCGATTAACTATAAAAGCGAGTTTTTTAGTTTTTTTAAACTATAATTTATTTTTCATTTTTCTAGTTCGATCTATTTATTCCAGTTTTTAGAAAAACCAGGCAATTTTGTAAGTAATTGCTGACGCATCCTTCCTTTTTTCACATAAAGAACACTTTTTGTTTGTTTGTTTGTTGCATTTGTATTAACCATGAGCGTTTTTGCTTTAGGGTTGTAACTTAATCTTTTAGTCCCTAAATCTGGAAATGGAATCTGGAATTAGTCGTCAAATCTGGAAATGGGAAATCGTTACTTCTGATTATCCTGATCAGGTCAATGGAACAAAATTATTAAATCATTGTACTGCCATCGGTCCTTGCCAAGTGTGCAAAATTTCGAATTAATCTGACCTTTTAAAGGGGGTAAAAATCGAATTCAAAGATTTCGTTACATATGGGTGAAGTTAATAAAAGCGTGTTAATAAAAAGGTTTATCAAAAATTCAATGAGATTAGCTCTTATTTTTGCGGCCTCGCCTCGTTTAGAATGATTTAGCTCAAAATTATCGATTCTTCTTTCAGAAAATCCACATTTAATTTGTGGTCGTGGTAACCTAGTGGTTATGATCCCGAACTCTTGGCAGGCGTGTCGCGGGTTCGAGTCCTGGTGCCACTGAAGACCAACCATTTAGAGGGGGCTGATGCAGATTAAATCTGCCGAGGTCAAAGGTCTCCCGTGGCGTGGAAAGAAAGTACCGGCTCAGGTGTTATCCTTATCACTTGACCATGGTTAAAAATTACGAGGTCCATCACGAATAGACCTCGAATTGCTTTATACTGAGACATTAATATAACTCTCTCACTATCATTTTCTTATCTATAAAAAAGGTTTATCAATAATTCAATGAGATAAACTCCTATCTTTGTCGTTTCGTTTAGAACGATTTAGCTCTTAATTGCCCATTCTACTTCATTTAACTTCCCACGTTTAGTATCCATATTTTTCATGCAAACATGCTTGGAACTGAGGTGAACTACATTTTCAGGTTTTATATATGTTACCGTTAAGGTGTGAAATCCGTTATTTCATAGAATAACTAGGTATTTCATGAAATAACTAGACAAGGCAGTTGAAGTATATAAAATCATTGAATTCTATGATTTAACTAAATATTCAAGAGAATAACGATTACTTGATCGTTAAAGTATGAAATACGGCACTCGAAAGTTCTTTAAACCGGTTCTAACTGCTTTTAGTCAGTTTCGAACTACAATTCAAAGTGTCATTACAGCAATCCTTGTTCTAATAAAAAATGAGAAGTAAAATAAAGGTATCTCATAAAATTTTAATTAATATTCTCTTACATTTTTGTTTTAAAAAGTTTACACAATGTTCTTATGAAGCAATAGTTTTTCTTCCCAGCATGTATTTTTGTTGATAATATTTAAATGCAATCTATTTTTGCACAGCATATTCTTTTTTCTCCTTTCCGTTTAAATAATGTTAGCAATATGATAAATAATAAATTATATTATCTACTTTCCCATATTATTTATCAATTATTCATCCGCAAAAGAGATAAAAATTTATTTTTCGAGAGATTTCAGTTATTTATGATCAATTAATTCATCAAATATCTTTGAAATTGTTTATTTTTCAATTTAACGGTCAATCCTTAATTATTTCATAGAATTAAAAAAAAACCTAGTTATTTCATAGAAAGTAGGAAATTTTTCATTTAATATATACTTTAACTGACTTGTCTAGTTATTTCATGAAATACTTAGTTATTCTATGAAATAACTGAATTATACACTTTAACGGTAACATATATACTATTACTCTTAGATGCTGTTGACAGGAGAAAATAGGGCAGTAACTTTGATATATACTTTGATAGTAACTTTGATTATTTGAGTTTGAAATGTAATGCCACTTCCTGTTATAGTTTCTGACACAATTCTTGTTTTAGATGCATTGAATTTCCGTCTAGGAATATAGGCTTCGTGTGTCAACATGATTTTTTATTAGGTATATGTTCGTTGCTTCATGAAGTTGGCTAGCTGCAAATAGTTATTTGCAATTTAATTAACCCAATACTTCTCTAAGTTTTGTTGCTGTAGCTACAGTCCTAAATACTAGCAGATCTAGACCAAATCCATGACCCTAAACACCCGAAGAAAATTAAGAACCATTATAAAATTGGAAAATATTAGCGTATACAGATCTCTCTTGCAGGGGGGTTGAACCCCAAACCCCACCTTTGTGTACAGCAGTGATCTTCAAATTTTTTTCAACTCCAGGAACCCCTAGAACTTAAAGGTGTTTTCGGGGAACCCCTAGAACTTAAAGGTGTTTTCGGGGAACCTCTAGAACTAGAAAGTGTTTTCTTGGAATCCCATTCCATATACATACTTAGTAGAATACATCTCAAAATAATATTTAAAGTAGATTAATATGTTATAGATACTTCATGTAAAGACAATTAAAAATGTATTACATTTATTATTAAAAAATTCTAATCTAATTTTGTAATATAATTCAATCATTAATAAGATTAATTTTTGATCCAAGTGTCATTTACTCATGCATTATATTTAGTGGTTGCTTTTTTTTCACACAAATTGTCGGTCAATCGCATTACATATTCCGAGTTTAATTTCTATATACTTTGTTTTTGTAGCCACTCACATTAAATATTTATACCTGTGAGAGAAATATGTGCATTTTGCATGAATTTTTAACATAAAACTTAGGAGCTGTTCTTGCCGAAATTTAGATTTTAACATCGAATCTGTTCATAAGTTGTTTCTTATCCTTCATTATAGTTCCCCCCCCCACACACACAAATGCAAAATGGTACATTTTCCATTAGAAAACTATTTAGTTTTGAAAGGCATTGTGCTAACTAACGAGTATAAAAACAATAGAATACTTACAATCTAGTAAAAAATACATTTATAAAGATAAAAAACGTTTTAATAATCTTTTATTATATTATAATAAAAGTTTAAAAGGTGTTGCAAAATAAAATAATTACACATGAATACAATTTTTTTGCGTTAATTAATAGGATGAGCTTTAGATACTTGTAACTATACAAGCTTCATAGGGAACGTGAATCCGTTTTGCGTACATATTTATAGGTTTCTTTTCGATTTTTTTATTCTGAATCGTGGAAGCCCTGGGTATGCCTTGTGGAATCCCAGGGTTCCATAGAACTCAGTTTGAAGAACCACTGTTGTACACCACTATTCGAAAGAATGTTCTGTTTGGCAAGCCCAAAACAATTGAAAATGTAATCAAAGAGGGCTTGACTAACACAACATTCGGTGCAGATTTTAAGACAGTTTCATTGGTTTAAATCCAAGACCTAATTTGCGTCCACTTAAAAAGAAAGTCGTATTTTTACGCTGCAAGACACCCAGGAACGTTACCCCGAACGGATATCACGATATAGCTGATGTTCTCTGTTGGTGTGGTCCAGATGGCCGTGCCTTTTTATGCATTTAATTTAGAAATACAGATCCATAAGGGTTGGGAGTACCGATGACTCACTCGCAACCCTTTTAGCCAATGAGTCTGTCTGTAGTCTCGTTGAATGCAAAGTCAACATGGGAAGGTTTTCTCTGCAGAAGAATCTCACGGGACAAAGAAACACGCTTCAGTTTGAAAGCTTTGTAAATTAATTAGTTATAGTAAAGAAATAGATTCAATTTTTTCTTAATATAACTCCCCCGAGTGTTTCTATTCTCAGACTGAGTACCAAGTTAATCAAATACGTAAAATCAAATCCGTAATTTTATCTTCGGATGGGTAAAAATAAAATTGCAAATACCATCAAAACTTGAAACTTTTCAGCCTCTGCAAAGGGAGAATTTTTGAACTAAGAAATAGTTTTATGGTTAAAATTAGAAAGAGAGAGGAGAGAGAGGAATTTATTTTTTAAAACTGATAACTCTAAAATGAATTCTGTCTAAAAAATCTCTCTTTTAGAATCTAGAAAACAAATTATCACACAAGTCAAACAAAGTGAAAAAAAATGAGGACTTTTTGGAGCAAACGATAAATTTAAATCATGTTTAAATTGGTGTGAAGTTTATTTTCAAAGGATTAGTTAGTTTTATTGGCAAAAAAGTCATAACTCGCGATAAAATTTAAAAAAATAGAATTGTATATGCATATGATTATGAGAGAGCTTTGTTCATAACTTCAGTATTATACTGTAACTTTTATGTCATTTTATAGCACTCACAAATATTTGATGTGGAACTTTTTCAAACTGCAGTACAAATCAAGCACTTTGAAATATTCAACATCATTGTAAACTTAATATACCTAAAAAGTAATTAATTGTTGATAATTATACAATTTTTATTTATGTGCATCCGATTGATTGTTTATTAAAGTCAGATCCGGACCCCCCCTCCCCCAATAGCCCTTGATTTTCTTCTGATTGATTATAATCCTATGTATATAGTACGTAAAATTTAATTAAGTAGTTATTAATAATTAATTCTATTAATTAATGTTATTTATTTAATAATTACAATTAATTATTAATTAATTTTTTACTGTTTTTGTTCCTGAAAATCGTCAAAAACAAAGGAATATGTTGGGTGGCGTATTGGTGAATGATACGAGAATGCTGGACTTCCAACCCTGGACCGTCCCCCTTGAATAATTCTAGTATGCGCACTGATGGCAGCATATCTCATTCTAAAACTTCTAGTTAAAAGTAACATAATTTTTAAAAAATCATAAATGACAACTACAGAAACGCTTTCATCAAGTTCATTACCTCAACTCCGAAGTTGACGGATTCCAAGTTAAATCTGCAACAGCTATATTGAAAGTTGTTTTGGTTTTTCACCTAAAATGAAGTTCATTAGATCCATCTCTTATCTCTGTAGCCATTTCAAAAAACACAATTATTCATTTTAAAAAAGAACTTTTAAGTCAGTTTACTTCAGCTCTTGATTAAATGGATAAACAAACGCAGGAAAGGAACGAGGGTTGTCTGGATGAAATAGAATCGTTGGGACTGAATTAAATTACTTAGAAAATGTAAAATTAACAAAAAGGGGCTTAGAGAACTGCTTCTAAATTTTATGTTCTAAATTCATGAAAAATATATAGTATTTCTCACACAGTTATAAACATTTTAATGCCCTTCAGAACATTGTGTTTAAGTGAAATATATTTCTCAACGTGAGTGGCTACAAAAATAAAATATAAAAACAAATCAAACGCAGAAAATATGAAATGCGACTGCAGATGATTTCAATAGACATAGACTTCGACAATTTGTGTGGGGAAAAAAAGCACGCACATATGCCAGTTACTAAATATAAATCACAAGCATGTGACACTTGGATCACAAATTAATATTATTTATGAGTAAATTACATTAAAAAAAAAGAGTGTGTGCGCTTATGACCACATGATAGAAGTGATAACTTCAAATTTTGTAATGTTGTTTGCAATATTTGTTTGTTTTGTTGTTCATGGATTAGTTAGGTGAATAAAAAACAAGGGGATATTAGTATTGTCATATAAATTATTTATTCATACGTCTTCATTCTAAAGTAATATTTTTTGCGAAATATACAATCATATTTGGGAATTAATTGTATTCTAAAAAGGAAACAGTAGGTTTATGGTAGCTGAAATAGGTTATAAATACTTTAGATTCAAAATTATTTAAATATCTAGAAAAAAACTCCGTCAAGCGTTGTTCCGTACTTTGTCGTGCTTTCATTTGGATTATTTTAAATTGAATTTTAATTTAAAATAATCTACTAAAGGCTTTGATTTGTCTTTTGAAAAATCTACATTATATATATATATATAAAATCCCCACTTAAAATAATAGGCAATTTATTCAGAAGAGTTGATCCAGCCTCAGTGTAGGCAACTAATTTTTTTATGAATGAATTCAATATATGTATGAATATTGTGATGATTCGAAGTACGTGTATGGAATGGGGTTTCACGAAAACACCTTCAAGTTCAAGGAATTCCGTGAGTTCGAAAAGTTTGAAGACCACTGCTCTAAGAAAAAGTGAGAACGACCAACGTGGACCTAGAAACTTTGAACCTCGGTCAAATGACGAGGGCGACATCGTATCTAGTACCCCACTCTACTAACCTACACACCACGCCAATGTTAAGACTTTGAGCCTCGACATCAGCCTCTCTACACGGCGATATTCAATAGCACTAGAGCTAGCACCTCACCATCTCCGAGTTTGTGACCATGATCTTTCGACTGTCATAGCTACATACTGTGATGTGGCCGCTGTCCTTTCCCTAATTGCTGGGGGAAAGTGGCTTAAATGGGTGGTCAAGAATTCTGACTTCTGTTCCCACGACCACCTCCTTAGAATCCGGTAGTGGACATATTCCCCGGCCTGTGTGGAATTTACGTTTCTCACGCATCCTGGGCGACGGCGTGTCTGGTGGCGGACAACCGACATTATACGTCGGATGGTTCCCACACTTTGAGGAGCCGACGAACAAGGGATAAAGGAAAGCCGAAAAGAGTAACGAGGAGCAACCTAGGCTTTAAAAGGCACGGCGTGAGAATTTGCGAGAGAGAACCGTTCAGAGGCCTCTCAGGCAAAAAAGCGAGAAACCCACTGCGTCTGCATCTACGTTTAGAGACGACCAGGGAAGCCAAATGACTTTGGCCCCTATTACCGATACAAAGAGAGAACCGTTCAGAGGCCTCTCTAGCTATTTACAGCGAGAAACCCACTGCATCTGCATCCACGATTAGAAACGACCAGCGAAGACCCTACTACCGATAACAGTGTCGACTTCACGTGATTCTCAAGATAAAGTGGATGTTTGAGACGAGCCGAACTTTACTGTAAAAGAGACTGTGATCCCAAACTCGGAACGAGTGTAAAAATATTAAAGTTCATTTTCCTTGTAATAAATAGTTTTGATAAGATAATTAAAGTCATTACAATACCACAGATGAATTTAGTTTGTTAAATATTTGTAGCTGCCCGATCAAAGTTTTATAAACAATTAAAATAACTCGTAACTCCAAACCAATGCCGAATGATAAAACCAATACCTTGAGTTAACACTCTCTCCGCATCAACTCACCGAAAACATGAGGAAATTCACGATAAAATTAACATGCCGAAACAGTACAGTGATTAGTTTCGGAGGCCCAATCAGCTACCCACCGTCCTAACAGGATACCGCAATACCACCAAACAGAGCACAGTCGTGACAAAAGGTAAAGAAATTCAGCTGAGAATACTCAACTTACGAAATACCGGATATCATAGAAACAGGAGTTTAAGAGAGACGACCACTTCTGATTGTCACACAGTTCACGGGGAACAGACCCCATACTGTTTAGCAAATTGTTTAGAAATTCGTGAGGTAATAAATTCTGTTCTCTTACAATGCATTGTGGCTTATTAGAGAGAGTTCCAACGGATTTCAACGGAACATTTTAGACATATTATATCAGTTTTTGGTTCTAAAAAAAACCCCAGATGAACTTTCGAAGAATAGCCTATTAAATGAAGGAAAATCGTGATTTTTTAAAGATTTATATTGTCTCGTGTCGTCGCGCATAAAAATGAACGTGGAGTTCTGTATAGAACTGAATTTGAGAGAACGCATGTCACTCAATTTAAAAAGGTTTGCTTTTCTTTTCTGCTTCGGGGATCTTCTAAAGTAATTTTATGTGACGGCAACGGTCTTTTTATTAATATACCATTTTCAAATCTAATTTTGTATTTTATAAATATACAACCTTTGCATTATCAACAGAAAAGGGAAAGTTATTTAGTGATTGCACCCACGCAAAGAATTCATCAGTCGATATTTTTTGTAGATATTGTGTAGCATCCATGTTTAATGTCCAAACTTAGATAAACCTCTCATCTAGATTCCAATATATTTTCATCAGAAATATATTATCCCAGTGTTTCTCAACCCAATTAACTCTAAAGACTGGTAAACTATTTTAGTGTTTTATTGTGGACCCTTTAGGTTATTACTTTGAACTATTCACATAATCTTTACAGATACAAAATTACGGAACTCAGTCAATTTTTCGACCAGTTTATTTCTATATATTCACATCTAATCTACAACTTAGATCAGAGGTTCTTAAACTATGGTTTGTGCACAACCTGAATTCTGCAACACTCTTCTAGGGCGTGCCCGAAGGTCTATCATTTAATGTTAAGATTTCCCTCTTTTAGAGATGGAAATTAATAAACTTGGTGTTTTTATAAAGCTAACAAGAAAGGCTGTAAAATAAAATCACAAAAAATTGTCAATTTTTAGCAAAATTCCTTATTTTAGGGTAGTCGGATACCTTAAAGTTTTTATTTGCAATTGGGATGTGAATATAAGAAAATATAAAAGTTATAATTTTAAATTTTGTTTTACTTAGAACTTACAAATTTTGTGAGATTACAGAGAATTATATAAAGAATAATTTAGTCTAAAAATATTTTACTTGAATTTTTGTCAATTGAATCGCATTGTGTGTGTCTAACTATTTCACTCAAAACTTAACTACCGGAACCCGTAAGATATTGAAATGTTTGCCAGTTAAAATACAATAAAATAATTTTTTTATTTCCTTGCCGATTCATCACCGCCAACCAATTCCATCATATATCCGAGGAAACTTTTAATTAATCTCGGAACTGACCAAAATTAATTCACCTTATAGACAGCCTCCCATCAAGTAAAATAAATTACTCCCAAACTAACTGCAATAAATTTTGAAACCAAATGACCAACAAAAAAAAAAAGGTCCAATAGTCAGATCAACATTTCCTCCGTTCGACCGGAAGTACATACCAGGGCACACCTCAATTCAATCTTGATCCAAATTTATTAGGTTGGTTTTAAGACCCGCACTAAGATATGACCACGCCATTCAACCCAACTAGACACTGATAACCGATTTAAACCATTTAATATAGCGCCCCGGCGGAAGCAATTACTCCGCCCTTGCCTAAATTCCTTAAGCAGCCCCATCAAAACCACCCCCTGCAGTTCGATCTCCCTTTTTCTAAAAGGTGATATCAAGCGGTCATTTAAAGTCTCCAACTTCGTATATATCGATCAGAACTAGTCCCCCAGGGTAGAACCTACGTTCTAAATTGATTTTCAGGAATCGAGCATTGGGGGTGGAGGTGGGATGGGCAGTGTCCAGATAACTTGGGTCCCTTCGCCCCCTTGACCAAACACGGAGATTTTCTATTAAGTCCAAGCGCAATTGATGGGCCCTATACAATTTCAACCGCCGGAATTTTCTTTCGTTCTATCTTTTGGTGCGTTCGGATTTAGGAAGGTGGTACGAAAGAGCTTGAGGGAGGATGAAATTTAATTAATTTCTTCACTTTTTTCTTTCTTTTTTTCCCCCTATTTCGTTCTTGGGGAAATGGAAAAAAGCTCATTTTTTCCCCAGCCTTCTCTCTTCCCTTTTTTTCATTCTTTCTCTTTCTCTCTCTCTCTTTCCTCTCACTGTCTATCTCTCTCTCTCTCTAGCCTCCTTTTCTTCGTAGACATTCTAGGAGAGATTGTTGGTTTAGATTCGTCATGATTTCGTTTGCTTTTGCCTTGGATCTTTTTCGTAAGAATGCCGCAAAAGATGCATCAGCAGAGGAGTGATATGAAGTGAAGCGATGAATGAAAATGACGTGTTGCGCCGATCTTGTAGAATGTCATTAACAAGGGGGAGACGAATAATAACTCCAATTATTCGAAGTGGAAATGAATTCGCCGTTTTTCCCCTTAACGAAGCGCCATTTTTTAATGCTTTATAATTGTTTGAAAAGATTTAGAACATTTAGGTTCCCTTTCTAAAGTTTCACTACCAGTCTGAAGTAAAGAGATTCATATAAAAAATTAGTAATCCGTGCAATTTATAGATTAGTATTTTTTATTCTCTAACAAAGGGAAAACTTGTAATAAATTTGAATGTTGTTTTGAAGTCATTTTTTCAATTCCTACTATCAGCTCACACTTTATATATATATATATATATTTATCTTGTTCAAATTTTCAATCGGTAACAAAATTCTTTCTTTCATCCAATCAAGTTCAAATACATTTTTTAAACTTGTACTGGATGACACTTGATGTTGATACAGTTTTTTTAATAATAATTCATTAATTTCCAGTTAATTAATTAAATTAATTACCGGTTTTTCAGCCAAACTAGCCAAACCGGGTGTACATTGTTACAACAATGCAGACAAATCATGCTCTTTTTTCAATTTATACTATTAGATCACTCTCTCCCTACATATATATATATATATATATATATATATATATATCTTGTTCAAATTTTAAACCGTTAGTAAACTACTTTCGATTCATCCATTCAAAGTAGGAATTGATTTCAAAAAAACATTTTTATATTACTTGTTATTTAAAAAAGTTACTGGCTTTCAACCTATATTAAATGTTGTTATATTTTATTTCTTAAATATTTTTCTACCTCTCAATTTGAGATCCTATTTGACGGAAATATTGTTTTTAGAATTGCTTTGTTTTCAAAAATTCAACTCATAAAATGGACTTTAAAAAATTTGAACTATCTAACCACCTTATTTATTACATCATCAATGTCTTTTATATATATATAGGACGAAAAGCAACTCACTCATCACGAGATTGCAGGAACTATTATATCTACCGACTTGAAATTTTGTAGACATGTTTCTTTTGTTGAGTAGATATCAGTTAAGAACGGGTTTATAGCGGAAATCAACTCCAAGGGATGATGCGAGGTATTAAGGGTGTTTTTGAACCGTTGTATTCTTACAGACTTGAAATTTAGTAAACATGTCATTTTTGTTGAGTAGAGATCTGAACACAGGTTTTGCGGAAATTGATTCCTAAAGGCATTATAGATAGAAAAAAAGTTCATTTTTTGATCAATTAAATATATAGACTTGAAATTTGTGTGAAGCATGTTTATTTTTTCGGGTAGTGATCCTCTAAAATGTGTTTTGCAGGTATCAACTCTGGGGGAGAGGCTACGGAACGTGAAAGATAGTTATGCTTCCGTTTTATAAATTCAAGTCCTGTCTTTTTAAATTTAGATTTTCGGGCTATATGAATGTTTTTCAATGCAATCGAAAACTTGATGCTAAGACTCTGATATCAATAACATATAATTAGCAGAGAGTCAAACAACATCACGTAATACCCAGAGAAGCCCTAGTATGTGTATATATAATATATATGTAATGAAATTATTTTCACAAAGCTAGATAATTTATAAAGTAATAAAAAATATTTAAAGATTTAAATTGATTCAATACACAATTTGAATATTGCAGAAAGTAATTATATGCAAACTTCATTAATTTAAAAATAAGGTATATTTCGAATATATCAATAGGTATAATTTTAAAAATAATAATATAGCGTTGACAACCTTTATACTAGGCCATTTTCTGACGTACTTTAAGCGGCGAAAAATACTAATTTTTAAGAAATTAAAGGAAGAAAGAATATTTCATCGAAATATTTAGTTACATTCTTTATAAATGTAGAAAATTATTAAATACTCAGTGGTTTCTAGTTACCAAAGCGCCTTTAAAATACGAGTTTATTTAATTTAGATTTTTTAGATGGTAAAAAAAGAACTTTGATCCAAAAAAATTGCCTAAAAAAGCATTTTTAGCAAAAAAAGATATAATTAATAATCTGTGCAATTAGTAGTACACACATATTATTTCTGAAATCATTGAACTTTGATACTTTAATAATCTTTGATAAAAGCATTAAAAGTAACAAATGTTTAATTATACATTTAATTTATTCACGCGAGTCAAATTCATGAAATACATGATGCAATAATAAATATTTGTCATAAATCAGGTGGCGATTACCTGGATCGAGAAAGAAATTTCTTTTAAATTGGTTTAAAATCTCAATTCTACGAAAAATGTTTTTAAGAAAATCCAATGGAAATCTATCCAAATCTTTGTTTAAAAAAATCAGCGGGTAAAAAATCCTTGCAAAGTAATGAAATAATTCCAATAGTAATCGAACAATTTACCGTTGCCACTCCGCGAAAATCAAATTGCTTAGTTTCAAATCTCGTGATTACATTCTCATCTAAATGTTCTCTTTTTTTTGCACTTTTTTTTTTACAAAGAACAAATAGAATAACATTCACAACTGAAAACTTCTAAAGAAAACCAGCGATTTTATTCTGTTGCGAACGTTTTACGGCAGCTGCAGATGAAATTACTTAAACGATTTTTTTTCCGCTCTTTTTTTTTTTGTGTGTGTCGTTCGTTCTTTCTCTCTCGGCAGCTGCAGCCAACTTCATCGGCGTAAGTGCAGGTTTCAATTTCTTGATGCCGACATTAAAATAATTAGAAATTTCAATCGGTAAATTAGCGGAGATACGATTCCACCTCGCGAAGTATTCGTAATAATGTATTTATAGACACACCAACAAAGTAATGAATTTTTGATTTATTACATGATTTGCTTGTCGAACGCGTTGCCGAAATGATACTCTATCTAATCAAGAAGATGCTCTATGTGTCATTTTCTTTTTACCCGAGAATTTTTTATTAGAATGAACGATATTCTCTCAACTTAATGGTATTGTTTTTGAAGCAAATAATCATAGCTGTAATAATAATAAGTGTTTTAATTAAATAAGTGACCTTTGGCTTATGCATACACTTGGGAAAATTAAAAGTACGATTGTGATGAAATGGCTTGTACAAATAGGATCTGGGCATGATTGCTATTGTACTTTTGTATAAATATGCAAATGCAATGAAAATACTTGTTATTCTTCACCCCGTATTTCTTATAAGTAAATCATTTTTTTAAATTAAAAATAATTCATATTTCAAAACCAAGGGTTAGTTTATTCTCAAAAACTGTCTAGATCTGATTCCACTAAAATATTAAGAAATAAAATATTAATTCCTTAAAACTTTAACCCCTCAATACAAGTATTTTCAGAAATTTTTAGAATTTCTAAAAAATAAACGTAAAGAAATATAATTAACATTTAAGATCACTATTTATATTAGAGTATGTATTCAACAACTTGAAAAATATTTAATTTTGATATAGATTTTATTGTAAGTGGAAAATTAATAGAATTTATAGCCTCTATTTTTTTTTCAGAAATTAATTTATTATTTTAGACTTTAATGTAGAAAATGGACGTATTGTAATTGGCTACTTAACAGGAGGGGAGGGTAGCAAAAATAGGAACTTGTCCATAACTGTAGTAATTGTAATATTTTCTACCATTCTTCAAGAAATTCGAATTCTTCTTAGATCTTTCTATTGGACTTTCTGGGAGCCGTTCTGTTATTCAAGAGATGAGAAAAATTGTTCTCTTCAAACATGGATTCAAATATTTCTTTTGTGCGAGTATGTTGAGTTAATTGTTTAATTTTATTCAAAATTTAATTTTGTAAACGAAAAATTATTATGAAATACTGCTTGTTATTTCCTATAATTTAAATTATTTTTTTATGTTCCTTCACCTCCCACACAATAAATAAGTTTTCTAAATTTATTTATCTTCTTAAATTTTATTTATCTAATTTCTAAAATATTTTTTTTAATATGGCTTTCTAAATAAACCCATCATTCTACCAATATTTATCAAATTCTATTTAGAACTTTAAAATATGTTTTGCGCATAGCGACTTACATTGGCAAAACAGTTCAAACATTTGAACTACATAGCAGTTTTAAGATTTTTATATCTTTCTTTATAACTTTTTATGGGTAGTATAATGGTATATAAAAATACTGTATTTTTCAGTAAATCCCTTAAATTTTTGAAATATTTGTAAGTGTAGGCACTTTTTAAGAATAATATTCACGTTTTAATTGTTTTCTTTGACAAAAATAAGGGCTAATGATTTTTCCGTTCACCAAAAATAATAGTTCTGACATTCATTAAGAAATGCTAAAGTTTTTTTTATGACAAAACGGAAGCATATTTTATATGCTAGAGAAAGAACTGTGCATACAGTGGCGTACACTGTGGAGTTTGGGGGTTCAAATCTCCCTCCCCGTATAGAACACTAAATTTTATTTTTTAACGTAGAGATTACCCGTCGGCGTTTTCGTCTGTGCATTTTTTGGAATGTAAGCCCTTTTACCCCTCATAGAGATCTGCGTACGCCATTGTATGCATAAGTCAAGTTTTTAAAAAAAATTAATTAGTTTTAATCATTGCAAAGAATTATTAAAAAATAATATGTAATACAATTTTACTAAAAATCAATTTATGTAATTGTTTTGCTTTTCTTTCACAAAATGCGTAATAGACCCCATGTAGAATGAAAAAAAAAATTCTACCAACATCTGCTTAACTCCCAAGAGAATTCTAGCTTATGCATATATTAATGCAATGTACTACTCTAACAGAGTACAAGCATAATATTCAGGCTTAATTTTTGATTATTAGTTTTTTTTATATTATGGCTCAAAAACATAAATTTGATCGACATTTGGGAAACGTAACACATTTTAGCCTTGACAGTGAAAAACTGCGAGAAAATTCAGTTGAAAAAGTCATAAAAATTGTATTTAATAAATTAATTAATAATCACAAGCTTTCACTTTATCTCTTTGACTATCCATGCATATCTAATCATTTTGGTACACACGCCTCGTTTCGCTAAAAAGCAGATATATTCTTTCAACAAGGAGAAACTTTCTTGATTCTTCGAGGTAATTACTTATTAATAAATTGTTTACAAAAGCTTTAAAAAATTATTTCTGAAAAATTGTTTTCTTTTTCAGTTTACGCTAATGTTAGAACAATGCGTTTTGAAAATAAATACATAATTTTGAGATTTTTAAAAGAAAATTTGTATTACATTTTAATTACCAGATGACAAGTGAAGTCGTTGTTTATTTGAAAAGGATTGGCGTCTTTAATAAATAATCAATAAATACATTAATTACAAACATTTGCAGAATTGAGCCGCTGATTTTTTTGTCTGAACGTGATAGTATGAGAAATATCATGTAAAATTATCTATCTATCTATCTATATTTATATATATGGATGTGTGTGTTTGTATATATGAAATAGCTTTACTCCTATACACCGCTCAACCAACCACTATGAAAATCGGCATGTATATGTATCTTTTTGTGGAGAAGCTTTTTGTGCTTTCCTCTTTGTTGCAACTCCTCACCAGGTGACGCTATAGCAAAGCAACTTCTGCACCATTCAATCACTCACCAAGTTGCCAATATGGTCGCCGAAAATTATGCCAACGGGGCTCTATCGCCAACATTTCGCTATGTTACCATTGAATCGACATTATAATGTAAGGAACGGCATAATTTTCATAATATTCATTATATTCATAATATAATTTCATAATATTCATAATTTTAACGTAACATAAATAAAACAGAAAGTAATATTAACACATTGCACATCCAGATATAATACTATTTACGCTATTTTAAGCGTTCATTACACAAAATTTGTAACAGTGTGTTACTTTTGCTAAGCAGAGATTAGCTTAGGAAAATGTTTTCAAAAACAGACCCATAAGAGAGTCACGGAGAGTTATGAATAAAAAAAATCATTTTTATCAGCAATTAGACCTTCAGACATAAAATTAAACAAATATGGTTTTTTTGTTCAGCTGAAATGTGTGAAAAGTTTTTTTTTTTGTTGTTGTTGTTGTTTAATTTGCAATTCACGTAAATTTAACTCATAAAAAACTTCTTTATCCCTCACACACACACACACACACACACAATCTGTATTGCTTAGTTTTTCAATTCGCCTGTGCGAAGAACGGGTTTACCAGCTAGTCTTAAATATTTGTAAAACTCCTTTGCTTTCGTAAAAGTTAACTGTACGTATATATATTTAAACCACAACACAGTGGGAAATTGGGGAAATAAATATTCTGTAATTCGAGATCCAAGGATTTTACAGTTCCAAAGCTATGTGCTGAATAAGATGCAATGTGCTGAATTCACGGCGGTCACATGATAATTACAATCACGTGATTTTCATTGACTTCAAAACAAACTGATATTATATTTGAACTTGCGATTCTACTCGTAAAAGTTAGGTGAAGTTTCACATTTTATAATTGGGAACGGATGCTTAAATGTTACAATGCTTCAAGTTTTTCAAAATTTAAAAAATAATTCTCATATTATATGTATATTTTTAAATCAGGTGTATTTTGTTTACCTAAGTATGTTATTATTGCTTACAAATATGTACTTTTTAAAAGAAAGTTTCTGAAGAAAGCAAAAGTTGGCAACAGCCAAGTGCTTTAACTGATTAACTAAGAAACACGTGATTGTCCTTATCGTGTGACTATGACGTCACATGAATTTAGCCCATCAAGATTTTCTTCGAATTTGAACATTTTAATTACTAATATAAACCACAGAATCCATTAATGAAATACATGCCATGGAGGAGTGTTAGATTTCTAAGCATTATTAAGGCATACATTTGACATTACGGAGAAATATCTAAGATTATATCTATGTGTGTGTGGTTAAGCATTAATCTATACTAATATATAAAAGAAAGAGTTTGTGTGTGTGTGTTTCACCTATTCCGACCAAATTAAACAACCCAGGAGTATGAAACTTGGCATGTAGAAGCTATAGGTCGTTATGCTATTAACCTCGAAGAGGTTTTTTCGAAATTTGCTTTAGATTTTTTTTAAATTCAATTTTTATGCGATTTTTCAGCTAAATGGAGATATGACGTCATCAGCCATGTCAAGTCTTAACTTTGCGAAAATTAATATTTTGAGCAGTTTTGGAGGGGATTTTAGCACATTTAACTGTAAATATATTTATTTTAGTTGTATTTATTCATTTTTTTTAACTCTTTGTGGAGGAATTACATTTGTTTTTCGAAAAAATATTCTTAAAAAATGTTTTTCTAAATTTTATTTTTCCGATTGGCAACACTAATTTGATAACAGTAGATATTTTCGTATTTGATTTCCAACGTATTATATCTATTTCGTTTCTTTAAAAAAAGGATGTTTTTTTATAAAACTTTTTCAGACTAAATAATCATTCTATGCTGATGGAATGGGGTAATATGTACCATTAAAGTGTACTAATAACTAATATTCAGGCGATGTCATTTGGTTCTAAGTTTAACTTTGGCGCCGAAAACCTGTGCCATGATATGAATCTCAGATGGATTGTAATCAAGTTAAGTTTATCCACCGTATTAAATTTGTGTAACTGTGTATAATTTTTGTTCAAATTATTTCTTATTTCCTTTTGTGGTTTGTAATAATGCATGTTGATTGCGTAATGGAAGAACTACCCATCCTGCAAGGCCTAAAGCTACTATTTTTATTGTTGTAACCACTTTTAAAAATATTTACTTTCCATAAAATGTTCTATTTCATTTTATGCTCCTGATTTATCTTAGCTGTACTATGATTATCAAAAAAGCTTGATTACACTCTTCAAACCTTTTTGCTGTATCTGAAAAAAAATTTGTAACCCAAGCACAACCATAGACTGATAATACCACCAACATTCAGGTTAGCAAGAATAAGGAGAAGCAAATGTGTAAACCCAAGATTGCTCATCTAAGAGAGCAGAGCAGAATGAGCAGACAACATGCAGCGAAATGGTGTTATTCTATTCAATCAGGCAGACAGGATGTCGAAAACTGCAATATGGCAGGGAACGGCCTGCCAAGTTCTTCGACGATAGAAATCAACACGGCATGAATTAAAGAAATGATTCATAATGATCGACCGGTAACTCTGCTTGAAATCTCGTCAGAGCTGGGACTGAGCTATTTTAGCGTGCAACATATCGTTTCTGATGTGCTGCGATATTCCAAGACAGTTCTGTGAAAATATCCGTCGAGACCTGGCTCATTGAACTGGGACCTGATTTCTCTGAAGACGGGTTAAACAAGTTGGTCCTGCGTTCTGATAGATATCTAAATAGACTTGGTGATTATGTCGAAATATGATAGACACGTATACCTCTTAACTCCCTTTTTTTCTGTCTATTAATAATATTTTTTATTCTATTTGCAACCTTTTATTCTTGATCCACCTACATAATATTTATTTAAAACGATAATAATTTAAATATTTTGAAATGCATTTAGGTTTTTTCAAAGATTGAAAATACAATGAAGTATTTTTTAAAAAAATTCTAATCAAGGATTTTGTGAACTTTTTATTTTTATCAATATATAATTCTGAAATCCTTCCGTTTATCTAAGAAATATTGTTTGCACCAAGTGCATGCAATTATATCTTCAGTTTGAATATTCCCCATAGATTTGATAGTGGATCTACTTTTGTGTGTTGTCGTCACTTTGTTCATTAAAGAAGAATTTTTTTACTATCATTATTCGAACTAATCAGAAGATTAAAAGCACTGAAAATAAAGATCACATACAAATCCCTTCTCAATAAGAATTTATCCAAAACCTAATTTCATAACACAATAACTCCTACGCCTCGAGGGACGAAGGCATACACAATACACTCCAAACGAACTTTCAGAATTTCAATGCACATCATCCCCTCCCATCCATTCATTTTCAATTAAAACCATCCCTCCACCTCCGATACCCACCACTTTCACACACCCTTCCCCAGCGCATTCTAAATCTTTTCAATATCCTTTTCCCAAACCATCAGTCAACTTTTCTCTCCCTTTCAAAACAGCAATGACATCACAGTCGTGCTCTTTGGCGTGTTTGCTCAACCAAAATAGAATAAAATAATCGCCAAGAGAAGGGAAACAAGAGCCAAAAAGAAAGAACGAATAAATAATAAAAAAAAATCTGGAAGAAGAAAACTAAAGAAGAAAAAGTGAAATCCCATCGTAGTGGATGTGTAAACTCCTGCCATTAACGGCCGAATACATTAAACATGAAATCCACATTAGGAGAGATCTATATCTGGCAACAATTCCGACGGGAATCTGGACCACCCCCATCTCTAGACGCCCCCCTCTCTGGATATTTCATTTGCTGATGGCCTCTCTGGCGGGTAATCTCTTTAATTCCACGTAGCTTTGGCGCTAAAAGGGTAGGCCCCAGTACCTCTTAGGAAGATCAAGCTATCGCCAGGGCAAAAATAATGTTTTATGCGCCCTGATGGATTGGTGTTAAGAGCCCCCACCAGGGCGCAAGGTTACATTAACGAAACGTAATGCATTTTCTGGCGATTGCGATTCATCGATGGATGGTGTCTTCCATAACTGTCCTCAATATCAATGGCAAGTATGGTTATCGGAGGCTGAAGTTGCTGAGATGTATCTGAAATGACTTGAATGAAAGATTTCCTGATTAGATTATACTAGTTTGGGTGTGTTTGAGCATTAAACGCTTGGAGAAATACTTTTTAAAACCACTTGAGAAAGAAAATCGTTTGGGGGATGATAATCGAATTATTCCGAAATTTATTTTGAGTTATTTTTACGGGAAAAGGTAAATGGCAATATCTCTTCGAATATTATTTCATTAAAAAAAAATGTTCTTTTTCTTTTTTAAAAAGAAATTTTTTGCTTGCAAAAGGTACGGACTAAGTTTGTATGAAAAATTTTTTTAAGCTATCAAAAAATATTGCATGGGTACATTTCAGAAAAAGAGTGATAAAATTCGACAGCTGTTAAATCAGGGGTGGACGGACTTTTCCAAGGTACGGGCTACTTCTAATGCTTTTAAGGTGTTGCGATCCACCCAGTGACGAAGGTGTGGCCATTCTTTATTAAAATTGTACGTTTTCTTTCCTTAACTTTCCAGACATTGTTCCCGTTTTTTTAAATATAACAGCTTACTATTTTTATTACAAATAACACTAAACTGTCAAGTTGAACGCTTGAAAAACTATGAGCGCATTGACGTATTCAATGCAGCGAATACAAAACATAAGTGAACCGATAAATCTGAAACTGGCTTACGTACTTAATTTGTTAGCTGCCGAGTCCTACGCCATCGCCGGACATGATATCAACACGGAAATCCAATTCCGTGAAAGCGCGGGGAGTGGGATGATGTCTAAGTAGGCAACCTCCTGCTATGCTGGGAAGATCTAATCATCCACGTTTATTTTTCTACGAATCTACGAAATATATTCCGGGTATATGGGCTTCCAGAAACCCTCAATCCCGTATCTGGCTTGAAAAGTTTAGTGTGAAGACATGACGACGTTGTATTTTCTTGCTGAGGGGGGTGTAGAATTGCCATTGGACGAGCGGTGGCAGGCCGGTAGGTGGTTCTTCAAGGTGCAGATCTTGATTACAAAGTCTCTTTAGGTGACTGGAAACTGGTAGAAGAGAAAGTGTTTTCCTATTGGCTGTTGAGAAGTGAGGATAAGGGCTCAGAACGGCTGCCCATGGGGGGGGGAGTGGTGTGTTGTGACGCAATGTCCAGTAGGGGTGAAACAATTAAAAGTTGGAAAAGGCACCCGGCAAGTTTTTGCGAAGTGGTCACCCTTCTTCACATTGACCACACTCGGCCCTGTTGCTGTTTTGAACTCTGAAACGTTTATTCTTCCCTTCAATCGGCTAGTGGGGGAAAATTCATTTATATGGTTGGCATCGCAGTGATCGCATTTTTTTTCTACAGTGGCAGTGAACGTGTTAAGTATCATTGTGCACTTCCAATGAAGGTAGATGCATCGTCTATACATTTATTGAATCATTTGCTTAAGTAAACACTGTCGCGTCGATTGTGAAAAGCCAATTCTCCAGTCTAGCTGGTATGTTTCTTTTAGTATGAGCGTCTCAGGTCTTAGCAAAGGCGGTTAACCCAAAAATGTTTTACGGTCCACCGGTTGATCGAAATTGACTTAATGCCCATCCCTGAGTTGCACCCTAATTGTTCCACTGGCTGAAGAATATTTGCTAGACAATTCCTTCAAGTCCTAACAGTACAGAGGTTAGCAAATATCGGTCTGCGTGCCACTTGTTACTTTCCAAGACATTTAGGAAAGGCGATAGAGTACATTTGTTTTATTAAATTGATTCTAAAACTAAATATACTTGTATCTATAGATGGTATAAAATTGGTGCAGTAAATTGAATAAAACTGCTCCTATTTTGTTTAACTTAAATTTATTCATCTTTAATTGGTGCAATTTATACCTTTTCTGAGTATCAAAGTACTAAGGGATGCAATCATTTTAAAAAGGTGCGGTCCGCTTACACAATGTGACCTCAAGCCAAAACAATTGCCCACATTTGAAATAGTACGTTCCTTTTTCCACAGCAGGGGAAAATTCTGAATTTAGTTCGGATTGCATAACTGAAATTAAGAGCTAATTTCATTGGGGAGTGGGATTGTTCCTTTATAATCGTTACGGCTTAATTTTATGATTTTCTCATCGGAATAAGAAACTACATTAAATTTATTCCACACTATAAACCAATTGATTATTAAATATCTACGATGCCTTCATTCGGATTTCTGATAAAAATTCGTGAAATAATTACTGTTACCGATATTAACATTCCGTATGGGAAATTGTGCAAAATGCTGTGAAATATAGTTGCTAAGCAACTCGAAAAAAATGAGATTACAATTGCTAAGGATATAATTCAAACTACCCTAACATCAAATGCTAATCAAATGGATTTCTTGAGGTATACTATATAGCAAATATTTAAATAAATAAAAAATAATTATCTTCTTACATCATCAATTAGTATATGCTTTACTGACAATTTGTTTCTATAGTAATGTTCTCAATCAACTACGTTGGCCAAACAAATAAACAAACAAAAAAACTGAAACATTTTTTATACAGAAAATGTAACGCACAACCCTGCATCACTGTCGGAAATCAACTTCAGAACTGACTCTTCTCTTTTCAGACTTCCATGACTCTTCGAATGCATATCAGATGCCCCTCTATATGTCATTGTTTGCTTAGAATAGTTCTGATTCATTGAACTTGAATTAGGAAGGGGGGTAGGGGATAAATAGCAGCTTCATAATTCATTTGAGCAGAGGCTCCCAAACTTTTTTGCCTTGTTTTTCGATTTGCGTAGACCCCTGCTTAATTAATATTGAATTTTTGCAAATTTATCAACTTAAATGTCTTTTTGACAGCTAGTACTTAAAATATTTCAAAAGAATTAAATTTCTAATTCTAATGAAGTATAATGTTTAAAACTTAAAAAGCACATGCTAATTAATTAAATTAAAAGTTAATTAATGCATAAAATAACTGATACATAAAGTAACTAAACAAACAAATTATTTTAATGGAAGAAAGGAATCTGGTGCTGCAATAAGAAATTTTCAAAATTTGTTAATTCTATAATTCGTAACAAATAACAAGTTTATCTTTTTAAAGCCAAAATTGCTGACATCCATTTCTAAACTTTACTTTAAGATCTTCGTTAGTGCTTATTCCGATCATAGTAGTGTGACATATATTTTTTTTTTCATTATGACCATATGAATTAATTGCCTACTGTGGTAATACCATATAGTGAAAGCATTCTAAAACCTAGTTTCAATATCTGAATAAGAGGCATTTAAGGTTGTTTTCGCATATGTACGACAGTGTGAACTTAACGCGGAGCACATTTTAGGACAGAAAAAATGCCTCAACTTTTACAAAAATTTTGTGACATTGTAACTGATGCATGTGTTTATAATATGGTGTTTTTAAAATTCCAAACTATTTCATAAATAATTAGTTTGTCTCTTTAACATGTAAAGTGATAGCTCATTTAGCATTATAGTATAGAAAAAAAAGGCGAAACCCATTTTATAAAAGAAAAAATGTGTCAACTCCGATAAAAAGGAGTAGTATGGTAAAATAAGTGATTCTCTACAGCAGGGGTGGGCAAACTTTTACATGACACGGTCTACTTCTAATTTTTTCAAGGTGTTGCGGTCCACTCTGTGGCGTAGGTGTGATAAGCAAAAAAAAAAAAAAAAGCTCAACAATATTTATATAATAACTATAATAAAAACAGAATATGTACTTACCTACAAATCTATGCATGTCGTTATAGACCCCTGGGGTTCGAAACAGACCACTTTGGGAATCACTGGATTGGAGGGACTGTATAAATCGTAAATAAGAGACTATTCATTTGGAATAATGGAAAATACTGCGCTAAAAGTTCAAGATTTAATGAGAGATGCTATGTGAATTTGGTGGAAATCTGCAAAATATAGTTCTACTAGTATTTTCGAAAAGCGCATTGGATGTTAACCTTGGAATGTTTCCTTATATTATCATTTACAGTTGGATTCAAATTATTTGAAGCCGCCAATAATTGCGACCCAATTTATCAGACCGACCTGAACGTGAAGAGCACTGATTCCATCTTCCCGATAAAAAGATTCATTTCTTAATAGAAAGAATGTCTCTGTTCCGGCTGCAAAATGCAGAATCTGGGACACTACCATTGCTTGACCCCCCCCCCCCATTTCTTTAAAAAAGGGTGATACATTAAATTTTAGAATTGGGGAACCTGTTCTGACGTTTTCGCGCCCCACAGATGCAAAAGCATCGCTTTTTTCCCTCCGGATAGCATAACACCGTTCCTATGCACATGTGCTCCTCTAAATATTGCGGAGTCCTTTCATCTGATACCACGCCGAAACCGATGACCATGGGAAACTCAACGGCTGAACACAAATGCAAGCCGGAACTCTGAGTGTAATTCGAGGTGTCAGAAACGATCCGCCTCATCCTGACAGTGGAGACGTCAGTCCGTTGAAAACACCAAAGGGAACGGTTGTGTTGCCTCCTCCCTCACAAATAATATTTTGAATAACTTCAATATAAATGTATATACTGTAATTAATAGCTGTGATGTAAATAAAGCAATTATTTAATTTCGTAACTCTGTAATAACGTAACGTCACAATGTTTATCCCACCAATGGGACAACTTATTAATCCTGTGTTATTCTATATGAGATAGTAAAAAAGGAGACTATCACGTGACATGCACACAATCAAAAATTTTCTCGTGGTAGGTCGATATATAAGCTTTCATTTATTTATAGATAATGCATTTATTAAATTACGTTATGTAACTTCCGATATAATTTAATGACAGATAAAATTTTAAACCTTCAAACTCATTAGAATTTTGGATTTTTTTTTTTTGTTAATAGAAAGTAAATAAAATTCAGGATTTTTTTTGCAATACAATTGATTAAACAATTGTACCCAACCAGATTTTCAACTTAAACAAAAAATTTTACCGCACAAAATCAATTTTTAAAACCATATAACAGAAAAATAATTCAACTGTGTTTTCCTTGTCGAATTCTACATTTACTTGCTACTTGCAAAAATATACTACTAAGCTTTGAGTCATTGTATATTTTATTCTTATTGCCTTTAATTTTGTACTAAAAATTACTCATCTTCTATATTGTTTTCTCCTGGACAATCGAAAACAAAATATTAAATGTCGAAAACAAAATACTAGAAGTGCCTTTTCAGAACCTTGTTACAACAATGATATGCTTATAAAAACATTTGTTACAAAATATAACAATTGGGCCCTAATGGTATTGCATTTATTTTATTACAGTAGCTTTTTTTCTCAGTGAACCCTATTCAGTATGTCTAAAGCTCTTTCGAAAGAAATATTAAGTTTTAATGCCTTATAAAGATATATCAATTTAAAATAACAAAGTTTCGAAGTGGGAAGAGAGAGAGAGACGTACCTTTCGGGTTTCAAAATATTATCCCACATAAAATTTTGAAACCATTTTAGATATACCGATTATACATGAGGATTTATGGTGATTTGAAGTTTGGCTGGTAACTGAAGTACTGGTTTTTATACAAGAGAATTAATACATACAAAAATATATAAAAAGAAAATAAAGATTTTTTAGAAGAAAATTCTAGTAAATTTTTCGATTTATAACCATAATAGTGGAAAAAAAATTTACTATTATTATATCATGCGTTAATTCTATGAACATTGTAAGAATTTATAGATAATATGCTACAAAAATATTTTTTCCTTTATAAGCCGCTTCCATATTATTCTAATTTCAGCTACGATTTCAGCTTAAGCATGATTAGCTTACCCATTACATTTGTGAATTCAAATTATTAAGCTTAACTTCAAATAATTAAAATAATCAAGCCTACCTTATTTTTCCACAGGCCGAAAGCAGTATTGAGAGTCCAGATGGTTGCTATAATAAAATCTGGGAAGAAAATAAACCACACGTAAATTTATAGCAAGTCAACTGAGTAGAACAAGTAATTTTATTGAAAAATACCGAAATCACTCTCAAGTTTGCATAATTTTGCACGTGAGTCAAAGTCCGTTGCCACACAGCTGCAACGAAGCAATTGTTACATTAAATTAAAAGTATAACTTACAAGTTAATCGCGAGGTGAGAATTCACGACAACATTAATTGGTTAAAGAAATTCAAGTCTTGGATCAGAGAAATATTCCATAAATAAATAGTATTAACAAAACAAAACAAAAAAAAGTGAGTATTTTCTAAGCAGATTTACAGTCAAGTAAATTTTAAATTTTTTTTCTCTCGTTTTTAAAAGAATTATATTGAAAAGAAACACATATCATCTGCAAGTAATTTATTTTCAAAAAAATATATCAATAATGAAATTTTTTAAATGAAATTCGAAATATTTTTCAGCTTCTAAAATAAACTGAAAAAAATTATATAATGTATCTTTCAATATTAAAATTTCTACAGCTTTTTTTCGCTTAGAAAATTATTAATCAATTTAAAATCGAATATAAAACTTTTAGAATTATTTTAATTTTATTCACTGTAAATAAATTTTGTTTCATTTTTGGAATTTTTGTTTCTTTTCTTTCTAATTTCGTAGACAATATTAATCCTTATGTAAAATATTTTGAATTTCAGCAATGAGCTAAATTCCAAACAGCCAAGTGATAAATGTAATCCCGTGCTCTCCATTGAGTCAAAATTGTCATTAGACTTGTTCTGTAAAATTTAGATAAAATTTCAAATTAGACAATTTAGTAAAGATGTTCCAAATATTAATATTCTTCAAAAAGTTTCTCGAATTTAGAAAAAATTATTTTATTATCCGTGTACTTAAATTAAGTCAATTTTGTTTATTTATCTATGTTAGATTATGTTAACAAACGTATACTTCATAAAGAAAGTTTCTTCAAAAAGCAAAAGTTGGCACCTACGAAGCGGATGAACTTACTATCCGAATACTAACACGTAATTTCAATTATCACGTGACTATGACTTCACGTGAATTAAGCCTCTATTTTTTTTAATAATTTAATTTAAAAATTTGTAATGACTTGCAAACAACTCTATTTATTAAGAATTCATAAAAAAATGTACTATTTTATTGTTATTCATGTTTTGAAAAATCTCAAACTGTTTCATTTTTTAACTTCTAAAAAAGAAATAAAGAAATTTATAATCGAAGTAAAGTGAGTTAATATTAAAAAAATGAATACATTTCTCAAAATTTGTTTCCAGCGAGAGAGGAAACTTTATAAAACAAGATATAATATTTTTACTCCCAATTTTTTCCACTTTTTATATAAGTCAGATTTAAAATTTACTCAC
Organism: Trichonephila clavata; assembly: GCA_019973975.1. NCBI lineage: Eukaryota > Metazoa > Arthropoda > Arachnida > Araneae > Nephilidae > Trichonephila > Trichonephila clavata. The sequence continues at coordinate 27,056 of BMAO01036259.1, forward strand.
ATTTATCAGTAAACTTCATATCTATCTATCGGAAAGGACCTATTTCAAGACTTGGTAAAATCAATGTTTTGAAAAAGTTTACTGAATTCCTCGTTCTAATACACAAGTTTTTATGTTGCTATAGTAACTGTAAGAGCTTTTTCAATAACGTTTATAGCGTAAAATTGTACGAAAGCAATTCACTATATCTGAAGCCAGTATATACTGTTCGAATGGTGAGTTGATCGAAAATCACTATACTGAAATTTAGTTTTATCACAGATCTGAAATGATGGCTCCGGAAATGGGAACTTACTAAGAAAAAGCGTGGGATCATTTTTGCCAAAAGTGAAGTGAAGTCACACATAAAAAGAGATCTTCCAAGCAATAAAGTTTTAGATCAAATTTAGTTTCCTTCACATCTTTTTTTTTTTTCCTTCTTCTTTTCCAACTTTGAGAAAGTATTACATTTGGTAATTTGGGTTGAAGACATTTGATGAAAATGTCTTCTTTTTTTGTGGTATTTGTGTTTAAATAAATTAGTTCCAGAATGAACCCTACTTTCAATTACTTACAAGTTATGAGAGGTAGAATTACTGCTATATATAACTACATCTTTATATCTTGCTCTTGATAATTCATACTGCTTTGTGGGAAACAGTTAATATATATGTAATAACATAAATTTATATTTACTTAAAATTTGAATCTTGTTTGTTTAAAATGTCTAAATCATGATTCCGAATACACTCTTTCGAAGTGAGTCTCATTTCATGTAGCTTTAATAGATTAAAGCCTATATTTTGAGAGACAGTAGAACCTGCTTATATGCGGTCCTTTTTTTTTTGATGGGATTTGTTTTATGCGATTTTTTTAGTGCGATCTTTTTTTTTTCATGTGGTATATGAATTTCAACGGCTTTGGCGCCACTGTAATGCTTTCTATCAATGTAAAGGTATACACTTCAAGACTCTCTAGTCATTTGTTATAAACAGTCTCTTGACCAGGGACGTCTTAAGACTCTTTGAGGTCCTGCACCCAGAGAAATCGTAAGATTTTTTTGTAGGCCCTTATGCAAAAGGAAGCCCTACCTGAGATCTTTAAAAGTGGACAGTTTTTCACACGCACTGTCAAATACTCGTACAGATGGTAATTCGAAACCAATAAATGTGCACTACTCCCAATCTCAAAAACCTAGTCACAAACCGGCTCGACCAATGGCCGCATTTGGACAAAATGTTGTTGTTGTTGTTGTAGCTAATGCCACCTGTCTGACGTAGTCAGATGAAGGCCCACGAAATTCATCATGGCATCGAGCTAGATTGTATGCCTGTCGTTAGCCGTAGCTTTGAGCACCTTGAAGGTGACAGATTTTCTCGCTTCCACCCAAATTTTGAATGAGAACATCCTGGGAGTGGTCAGAGGCCTCCCATCTCTCTTCCCTTGCACCAACCTCATGAGAGGACTTGCGGTTTGACGGCTATTTAGAGTACCCCCATGCCGCGAAGGCACTATACATTTACAAACATCCATGCTTTCTCCGGAATTCGAACCCAGGCCCTACGGCACAGCAGTCAGCGTCGCTATCCACTATACCGGATGGATGACATTTCGTCTAAATGAATTGAATGATTGTTTATGGTATTAGACCAAGGCCTAGACAGAGACAATGGTCATGACATAATAATGCAGTTTTACCTCTTTGCCAATTGACATGCAGTTTGAAATTCCCTGTTTTTCGGAGAATATGTATGGGAATAATATTTGACCATTAAAATTATCCGGATCATGATCTTATTAAGACAAAATCAAGAACGAAACGAGACTCTGCTGAGGGCGAGGTCTTGGGCCTGAGCCCAGTTGGCTCATGCTCAATGCATGTTCAATTGCTTTCTCTCAACGCACTACCAGCACGAGCTTGATTAAAGACGAAACTTTCAATAATAGTGACATTATCAATAATTTGATAGATTATAAATACGGACAAGTAGAACCGTATTCATTGAGAGCGGAAAAAATATTTGCGGGTATCCAGCTTTCCAACAAATCGGAAAAGCATTTCCTTCAAATAGATACCAATTCCGAAAGGAGTTTGTGATTCCACACAAAAAAAAACTTCGATCATGCATCGTGACACTTATAAGCAAATGACCAACCGATCATCGTCGCAAATTTTATCCTTTACTTTATGGTGCCAAAAAATAAATCAGTTGAAATTGTATCTTCAAGTGACGAAAGCGATTTTGAACTAATTCATCGCAGGAAGATGCGCGCTTTGGATAACGAATAGAAGCAGTGAATTACGTAGATTCACTTTGAAAACTTCTCTAATCATACGATGAGAAATTAAATGTTTTTAAAATGTTTCCACGTGTAATTTAATTATTTATTTTGTTTGCAAGTACTTTCTCATAAATTTTGTAAATAATTGAAGTATTTTCTAAGTGAGATTTTTTTTATGCGATCCCTCTCCGGTGAATAAAAAAAAAATTTCTGCAGCGTATCGACAAAGTTGTTTTTTATATGTAAGTATTTATGAAACTTTCGAATATTTTTTGTGCGGTTTATCTTTATGCGGTCCCTGTCTACCGCACAAAACAGGTTTTGCTGTATTTATTAGTGATTACTCTTTAAAAGGATTAGAGCTTGAATTTTGATAGAACTTTGATAGATGACGTAATCATAAATCATGGCCATGGCCATGGCTTACGCCGGCCGGTCGATTTATGATTACGTCATCCGGTTGTCGGAAGTAGGTGTTGGCTATAATAGAATCGTTTTGATTCTATTATGACCAAGTACCCAGGATGTGTTTCCGCTGCTGGCTATTATTGTTCATTTTTTCACTTGCTGTCGTAGAGATAAGATGTCTAACTTTATTCGTAATCGCTTTTCAATTGAAACAAACAATTACGCTAATTTTAACCCTGGAACAACAAACGCGCAACGTTTTGCAGATTATGAAAGGATTTTAGACGCTGATAATTATTACCCTTTATCTGAAACCGAATTAACTCGGCTAAATTCCGAGCAAAGTTATGGTTCTACTAATTTCCCCGAATTGCAAGAAGAGACTTCTTTTATCGATAACGGAAATACAGTTATAGATATGAGTAACGTTACTGAAGGCATCAGTAGTGAATCGACTCCGTTGCTGGAAGGTGCTAAAGTTGGAGGAAAAATTGGATCTACTCTAACTTCGGTAGGTACTCCCGGTTTATTAGCGGTTTTAGTATGGATCATGATTTTTCACACGTTGATCCTGAATTAACTCATAATCATGCAAATTATATGGCTATGAATTGGGTTAGATGCAGAGGATTGAATCGCCATTTGTGGACTATTCCTACAAAATTAGGAAAAGTATTATTTACTTTTCTGTTAAATGTTGTTGAATCTGAAGATTTTACTGATGATATTAAGTTATTTGAAAGCTTTCCGAACGTATGGCTCAAATTTGTTCAGCATGAAATAAATGATGTCATAATAAACATATGTACTGAATGTGATGAAAATAATATTCTAGGGGACCAAACATTTGAATGGAAACGCCATTTTAAGCCTACCAAAGAAGAATACATCAGCATTTTGAAAAATAAAGATAACTACTGTGCCAACTGTATAACGAAACCCCTGTTTAGTCTTCACTCTGGAGGGTACGCCGAACGAATACAATAAGTGAGTACAAATAATATATTTTTAAAAAAATAATAACTGTATTATTTTGTCTTAGTGTTATTATTTTCTTTTTTAGTGGAAGAAGAGAGGACAATAACCATGACGGACGCTCTGGAGAACATGATTTCAATGTTGGATCCGAACATCGAGTGGAACCCGAAACTGTGGGAGGACCTTCTGCAACATCTGCTGAACCATTGGAGGATCAAGCAGCTGCCCACATCAGACTACGAGCCCTTAAAACTGTTGATATAGAGCTTTATCACAGTATTAAAGAAGAACTTTTTGATATGTTCCGAGAACCATTGGGAGTTTTACTGTCCACGCCTTTCGGCCTTACTCGGCGATATATCTCAGATGTCCTTGTCGTGGGAGCTGGTAAGGAACGTCAGAATTTACTTGAGTGGCTTGAGGGAAATGGGTCTAATTTCCCCGGAAAATTATTTGGATATAGTGAAGAAGAGACGCATATCCACGTCGTACACGACTGCACCTACAGCAACAGATCTTGCCGATGTCGATGGAGAAACCACCCTGGAATCCGAAATGCGCTTAAAAAACCTATTCGGCGACCAAAGTACCTACGGCAATTCACCTGGGTCTATTGGATCTATATTATCATATATTTCTATGTGTCAAAACGGAGTGGCCAGAAAAAAATATGGGTTGACGGAAGAGTACGAAGACTACCGGATAGATCTCAAAATATACGATGGGCATCACTGTGCTCGAGAGCCCAAAACGTTCTGGAAAGGAAAGGAGAAGGAGTTTTCAATTACACTCAGTCGACGGAGCCCAATCATGAAGAAGGTCAACCAGCTGTTTCTGGACGTGTTCGAAGATCTACAAAAAAGGGGAGCAGATTTGAAGAACTCTGCAGCCACACACAGTTTCTTTTAGCTAAGTACCTTTGTATTCCTCTAACAGATTTACGTAAAATAATACTTCCGAGCAATGCTGACCATTCTTTAAAATTGCATGATCCAGTAAATGAACGCCATTATTTAGCTGCTTGTAAATTATTTTCTCAAACTATTAATTCGTATTCACTTTTAGAATTAAAATTATTATTAGAAAAAACTCAACCTGTTTTTTACGCAAATTGTGCAACTAACCCTTTTAAGTACTATCATGACAGAAAAACCTCTTTTAAATTTTTAAATGATTTATTAAAATATCAACATAACGATGATGAAGACAAAATTAGAGATTTGTTATTCAACATAAAAAATTGGTTCAATAAAAAAGGGTGGTTTCAAATTGTAAATAATGAATATACATTAAACAATAAAATAAGTACTATAGCAGTAATAGGACCCCCTAATGCAGGAAAGAATTACTTCTGGGATTGTTTCGCTGCTATAGCTTTAAATGTAGGCCATATCGGCCGAGTTAATAACAAAACAAATCAATTTGCATTACAAGAGGTTATACATAAGCGTTTAATAATAGGTAACGAAATAAATATGGAGGATGGCGCTAAAGACGATTTCAAAAAATTATGTGAGGGAAAGGCTTTAAACGTGAGAGTTAAGCATTGCCCGGACGGTATTTATTACCGTACTCCTGTTTTACTTCTGTCAAACATTTACCTGGACATTTGTTCTGATCCTACATTCAAAGATGTTCGCCTAAAATGTTTCCAATGGAAAAAATGTGATTTACTGAAAGACTCATAAAAGCAGCCATACCCTATGGCAATTTTTGATTTATATATGCATTATAATGTGTCTTTACAATAAAATGTCTCATTTTAAAATAAAGAAACTTTATTTGAAAATAAATTGTTTTTATTTTGTCTCTTATAATTTATACAGCATTTTGATATAAACCATTATACATAGATCTTGAAAAATTAGTATGAGATCCTTGGAAATGTCTTATTTCTTCAGATTGAGGAACATTTTCAAATCCAGCATGAGGTCTTAAAGTCATAGAATTACATTCCACCACCATAGTTGCTTCCACTTCAAAGTAACCTTGAGCATCAGTCCACTTAGCTATATCTCCTGTTGCAATGTTTTTAGTTGTAAGAGAGGGTACTGGTTGAACTCCAACATGTAAAGTTGGTTGAGTACTAATTTCAAAACCATCAAATATTCCTCTACAATGAGTAGTACATTTTTCAATCATTGTTCCATAGGTTAATCCTGCTGAAGGGTCATCTCTTCTTAGAGATTGGAGAATCCCCTGTAATTAAATCACCTGCTCTATCATCGATTTTTATGTTATAACCTTTAGTATCTAACATTCCTGTACTCAACGTAATTCTGCGGCTATGTTCCGCTTTAGCATTAGGATAGCCAGTAAAAATAGATCTTGGACCTGATTTTAATAAACCCATTCGAGGTTTGTAACTCATTTCACAGATATTTGTGCTGGCCATACCTTCCGCGTTAAATTCCTGAACATGTTGTTGGATTTGTGGCCATCCTTGACCATATTCTGCTGAATTAACTACACATAAATAGTTATTTAAAACAACAGGTAAACCTAATTGATGGCTAGGAATAGCTTTTTTCCACTGTTCTGCTGTTTCAGGTGAGTATACTATTCTGAGTATACTATGCTGAGCGATGTGATCTAAATGACTCACACTTATAAGCTCAAGTGCAGCAGGTTTCATGGGATTATTATCTTCGAATGCTGTATATTTAACATTCACACTGGGGATATTTTGTAACATATTTTTTCCAACACGTATGAATTTATTTGGATTTAAGGTTGCCAATTCAGTTTCAGATGCGTTTGTCGGAAAAGCAATACGAATATTTTCACTATTAATTTTAACATGGCATTCTATAGCCTTTGAACCTGATGGTAAAAGGGTCCATTCTGAACCATTCAAATAAAAGAAGTCGAAATCCCAAGGAATCATAGCCGTAGGGGTGGTCATAAAATAATTTAATCCTTCAAAAGCTACACTTGCATTTTTATCATTTTTAACAGTATAAGTAAACTTTTTTTTCAATGATCTGATATGAAATCCCATACGTTAAAAATCGATGAACCTTTTTAAATACTCTGATTGATTGGTAATGATGCTCCCCTGGTCTAGGAATTGGAACAATTGTACTTGTTGAACCTGCTTGTTCAGCCGGAGTAGAATTTTCTCCTGTTCCTGGTAAAATCGGTCCAGTTCTTTTAGTTGCTGAAGTTTGTCCATCAGAAGGTCGTTTTTCTGCTGCTGATGAGGTAGAGGCGGCATCGTTTTGAGTATTGACCATTTCTTGCTCCTGTTCTTAGTTTCCAGGAATTGGTTGAGAATCAATATCAGGTCCAGATCCTTGATAGATTTACTTAGTAAAAGAACATTATAATGGCTTACACGTGCCTTACTACGCGGTTGAAAGTTTTCCCAAAACACTTACATAATTTCTAAAAATAACTTACATCTCCCTTCACCTGAACACGTGATTATATTTTTTACATTACATTTCCCCCTGTTTTTTCTTGAGTATTCAAATCTGAAAATGCGAATAATTTCTTGTCTTGTATTTTGGCACTTGAATGATTAGCATGCTCAAAGGAGAAATCTCCTGAAGTTAAAATGAATCAAACGATTACGTGATCAAACTGAATGCCATCTATCGATATATAAATGTTGAATGTTTTTGTTAATTTTTTATAATTTTTAATAAAAATTGCTTGTTTCTAAATGGAACACATTTTCCATCAATTTATTTAGCGTTAGAAAAAGAAAATTTATTGAAGAAACAATTTTATACCAATTAATTCAGGAACAGCAGCATTTTCGGTACTGCGATATTAGATTAGATATTAACTATTTAATCGTACATGTTAATATTTCTTAAGTTGCGTATTTTTTAGTTTCTAATACATCATTACATTTTTAATTTTTTTAAAACTTTTTGCAGCAAATTTGTTTTGCTCGATAAAGCACCACTCTTGATAAGGGGTTATCAAATAAATTTCTTCAAATCACCCGCCTCCTATGAGCTTTTTACTTTGATTCCACACCCCTAACCCTTAGGATATGAGGTTTTTGCGAAATATTATTAAAAATTCTTAAGAATGTATCTTTGATTTGAATTTAGGTAGAGACAATCGCGTGATTAAGACGCCGACCTTGTTTCAGTCGAGTCGGGGTTCAAGTCCTGCTCTATACATATGTCCTCAGTTTGATGTTGTATGGAAGATTGGAGAGTGGAATTTCAATTTAGGGGTGATCCTTGTAACTTGACCAGGGTTCAAATTGCAGAGTTTGTCACAAAAAGCCCTCAAATTGCTTCGAAGTGTAAAGTTAATAAGCAATCAATTGTTCATTAATTAATTAAAATTTTATTTATTTTTTCTTGTTTCGCACCCCTTAATAAAAGAATCCCTGCTCTAAAGCACACACAATACATGAATAATCAGCAACGAACTTTACAAATTCATGTCATGATCGTGTGACGAGAAGGGGACTTAAACTCGCTCCACATTCTAATGTTAGGTTTAAAAGTTGCTTAAGTACAGTTTTTCAACGGAAATTTTTTCCCCATATTCCTTTAGAAATTTTTTAAATAATCATCACCTTGGGCATTAAAATTACAGAAGGATATTCAAAAGCTTTTTCTACAGACACTTCAGTCTCTGAATTTAAATATTAAATGAAATAAGGTTTGATTTAGAAACCATTCAAAACTCTTCCTTCGTGTGTTCTTGTTTATTTTTTAATATTATTCTATACATTTTCATGAAATTCTGACTGATGAATTGAAAATTAAAAAAATATTATTTTCTCTAGATGATTCTATTTTATTTATTTATTCGTTTCTGGAAGTAAATTTAAAGTGACACTTATGTGTGGATATGATGATTCTATGCAAATTAAAAAGAATGAAGAAATTTTTATATCACATCATGCTAAATTTACAATAGGCTTAGCTGGGATGACATTTTGGTTTAAGTTGAAAATCATTTTAAATTTTTTTCTTCTTTCCACAAAAATGACCAGTACTTCTTAAAGCCTTTAGAAACTTTTCTTTACTTCTTTAAATTTTTTTAATGTCTTTTTACGATTCCATTGCAGGAAATCCTCTACCTATTCATTTCAGTTCTCGAACACTGAGTATCTTAATTTAAAATTTGGATTTAATGGACGTTCCATTTTCTTCTTTTAAACTAAATTCCTCAGATTCCAAAAAGCTTTCCAATTCAGAAAAGCGAATATTCTTAAATGACGAATAGCTTTCGTTTCAAAAGAACATTCTAATTCATATTCAGACAGTTCTAAAATTCGAATTTTTGCCGCAGATGAAAAATGAATCGTCTGCATTTTTCGATTCGAATCCTGGCTAAATATAATATTCATTGCTTTCTCTTCTGTTCCGTTTAAGAACGTTATTCATCATAAATGGAAAACCACAAACAAAAGTTCGTATATAAGTAGATAATAACCAGAGCAAAACAAAGGGACCCGGATTCGCAATTCGAAAAGCACAATAAATGTTTAAATATCAAAGATCTGGCAACGCATATATCTGACTTGTTTCCTTTTAAATGTAATCGATTTCCATGATGGATGAGTTAATGCAAAATGAAGAATCTCTCTTTTCACTAGCGAACGTTTTTCATTCAAAACGAGATATTGTTTGGATATGGCTGTTAACTTTAACCGTCAGTTTATACCACTATCATTTCAGTTGCTGATCATACTCGCGAACGAAAAAAGACAAACGATTTCACCGTCAAATTTTGACTGACTTTTGTTCCATCGCTGTTGCCATTCTTTCGCGCTAAATGATCATACTGAAAACGATACCGATTGTTTTGCTTATTGTCTTGATTTCTAAATCACCAAATTAGAAATTATGTTTGTATGAGAAATATGGCGGAATGAGTTCTGATTAATTGTTTGTTATCGATGACAGCTTTTTCGCTTTGAGAATGGTTTCGTTCTGTCGTTACTAATTTTAGCACAAACACTGCAATTGAGATTTATTATTGTTTTCGTCTGTGTTCGGAATTGTTTTGAGAGTAATTTGTAATAATTATGACTATTGTAGAATGGTAATTTGGGAAAATGTCAAAACTTTAAATAGTGTTTGTGTACATTTAGAACAAATGTAATTTTGGACTGACTTATAAATTAAAGTTCTTCGAAGTTTGTGATAGTTTGTCACTAATTGGAATCTCGAAGCGCCGTGGTTTTATAAATATTAGTTTTTCGAATTTTGTCATTTATACTGACATCTTTACATTTTTTAATTTGTTTGTAAACATTATCTTTCTTTAATATAGTATGAAAGAAAAATCATTATCAAGAAAATAGTCACAACGGAAGCTCTATTTATTCAGGTGGATACATGATCATTTTGGAATAGATTGTTTTAGTTAAAACAAAGGATTGGTCGCTAGACTTAGCGGTTTTTTCGTTCGATAACGATTTTATTTTGATGGGCCTTTTTTTTATTTGATGGGGAAGGATAATTCTTACAATATTGTAATTTTTTTTTTTTAAATTTTATTTTCATTTTTAATTGTTTCTTAATTTTTGGGATAATTTGACAAATTATTTTAAAAGCTGCAAAAAACAAAACAAAAAAAAAGCCAAAAGTAGTAATTTGCACAATTTAGGATTCATTTTTTTAACCAAATTTTTTTCTAATTCATTATAGTTACCAGTAAGTAATAAAAATAAAAATGGCAGAAAATTAAAATTTACAAAATTGAACACGTGTTCTTAATATCACACCTCTTGGTATTTCTTTCTGATTTTAATAAATAATGTGAGAGTGTGATCCAAAAAAAATTGTTTTTACAATGTTATTACTACTTATTTAAGATGAAGTGAATCTAAACGCAAGTTTGTGGTACTCAGAGTAAATAGCAACTTCATGTAGAAGTATTTTTTTTAAAAAAATGTCCATATTTAAAATTATTTGTAGCTACATTCTTGAGTTGAAACATATTACTTTTGATATTTTAAAAAGGTATATATATATACACTGGTGTCCAAAAGTTAAGCATAAATCGTAAAATGCGAAAAGCATGGAGTAAATATTCGTAAAATTATTCCAAATTTCTTGCGGATATTAATAAGGGGGAAGAAGAAACATTGGGTTTATGCAAAACGTTTCAGTCGACTACGTCCTGCGTGAAACACCGGCGCATGTCGGAACGCGGAGAAACCGATTCACGCAGCATAGGCAGTTCAGACAAGTTTCGTGCAACTGCTGTGCGAAGGAACGTTGTTAACCATCAAACAAGGTGAATGATGGCCCAAAGACGCCGATTGGACATGTTTACAAAAGGAAGAATCGTTGGAATGCTGGAATCCTCATGATCACAAACCGAAGTGTCTCGAATTCTGAATGTGGACCAGTCTGTGATCTCAAGACTGTGGCAGAGGTTTCAAAGAACGGGAGATGTTACCCGATAACCAGTATTAGGTCCACCACGAGTCACAACCCCTCGCCAAGGTAATACGTGCGCTACGTCAGAGGAGCAGTACTGCCAGAGCTCTGGGTTCGGCACTCACAGTCACCACAGGAATACGAATTTCGAGACAAACTGTTTACAGGAGAGTCAATCATGCTGGCCTGTATGCCAGAAGACCAGCAGTTTGCATTCCCATCACGTCTGCGCATGAACGCGCTCGTTTGAACTGGAGTTTGAAGTATCAACATTGGAGTGTGGGAGAGTGGGCCAATGTGATGTTCAGTGACGAGTCCCGGTTTAGTCTGAGTAGTGATTCTCGGCGGGTAACGATATGGAGAGAACGTGGAACACGTTTTGAACTAAGAAACATAACGGAAAAACATCATTTTCCATCAAGGGGAGCAATGGTATGGACAGGCATCATGATGGACGGCCGCACAGACCTCCATTTCTTTGACACGGGGTCTGTGACTGCTCAAAGATACAGAGACGAAGTTCTTGAGCCTTATGT
>BMAO01036260.1:0-57676 GCA_019973975.1 Trichonephila clavata
TTCCATCAAATGACGTATGACGTAAAAAGCATAAACAATGCTGCCTGTTACCTGTTTGACTTTCAAAAACTAATTCTGAATCCAAAATTTCATGTGAGAATCGAAAAATATCTCTATCATTATTTTTCCTTTGCACCTATCCTGCCGGAATTTTTTTCAATCGCATTGAGCCGGGCGAATTCTATGTTGAACAAATAATGCCATGGTAAATTCATTATACACCTTGTTTTGCATTTGCGAAGTCTCCATTGGCATTTTACCTAAGCGTTGACAGAATTTAATGTTCAACGCTTTTCAAGAAAAATCATCTTTCTTACGTCGCGGAGGAAAGCTAACTAACTTTGGAAGATAACAGCTGTCCGTGCAGTTCAGTCACACGACATGGAATAAACTAACCTGAACAGGTAGGGGGCGGTTGAGAGAATCCAATTCAAGTGGTTCATTTTTAGGTACTTGCTTTTATAGTCAACAAGGGCCAGAAACGTCGAATTTTTGGATCGTACCTAGTATAGTAATGCGTATAAAAATAGTAAAAAATTACTAGAAAACATTAAATGAAATAAATGCTCAAATGCAAAAAAAAAAAAAAAATTATGACGTTTGATAACAAATTGTACAACTGTAATTATATTTAAAAATGCCTGCAAATAGTTTTGAAAATTTATTTTGGTAATGTGTAATGCTAAACTTAAAGTTTTACTTAAGTTTTACAAAAAAAGTATTAATTTTTTAAAATGTGATAATCTCACTTAATTTACATTACACATATTTTTTCCTGACAGTTCTAATTACAATTACAAGGGCATACAAAAACTGATTTAATTTCAAAGAGGATTATAAAATATTTAAACGAATATATTTTAGGAAAACCAGTGCAAGTTTAAAAAATTGATTTATTTCTTGTGGAATTATAAGTAAATGAAATTTAAATATAAAATGTGTTTTAGGCTTAAATTTATAAGGTGTCATCGTATGATGTTCTGATGAAACTATTTTTTTTGAAGCTCAAGCCTTTAATATTTTTGTCCGTAAGTGTAAAGATGGTAATTCTGATACAGCTATTATTGCTAATAATTTTGCTTAGTTGAAATATTAATTTAATTACATTCAATAAAGCTCATAAATGGCTGAAATCACCAGTTTTTGAATGGTAAGTACTTAGAATGTATTTTAGAATACGTAGAATTCGTATAAATGTGTTGATGAAATAAATTATAATTTAAATATTGAAAGTAAATTTAGCTTTCATCAGAGAAAAAAGCATTTAATGCATTAAAAACGCGCTGAATATGGGATACATACTCCTAATTTACAATACTTATATTTAAAGTAAATACATAATCTCATATTTTATGCAGAGATTTTTGAAAACATACCAAATAAGAGTTTAGAAATATTTAAGAAAAATAACATATCTGAAAAAGAAATAACTTACATTTTATATTCTCTTTTCATTTATCGTCACATAAGAGAAAGAGCAATAAATAGGATTTTCCATCTCCCTTTGCATACTCTTGTTATGAACAATAAACTTCCTTTAACAACCTTATGGGAAAATCCAATCAACGTGCGGTAGTACCTTGGGTAATTATTACGATGTGTTCGAGAAACATTAAGGCTCTTTAAGCCTTTTATCAGTCTTTGAAAAGCGAGGACACCGACAACAGTTTGATGATACATGTTAAGACTTTAAATTAACAAACTACTTCTGTAATCTTTCGTGCATTTACGAGATTTTTTTCCGAGTTCATCCCCGTTTCCATCTTTTAAATGTGTTTCTTAATTATATGAGCTTTCCACGTTTTGTAATGGGAATATTTCGTGCTAAGCATTATCGTGATTTTAGAGATTTGTTCCGGGAAAAACACTAAAAACTTTCCGTTTCCATGTTTAGCAACCACACCAAAAGGAAAGACATCACAATATCCCAAAGTAAACATTTTAAGTTTTTTACTCTGGTAAGAAAAATATTTAAAGTGGGTTTTACTTGAACAATTAAATTTTACTTTATTTTTAGAGGTCACCTGATATGGAATGAATTTTTAATTATTACACAATGACATTCTCATGATTCTCCTCTATTCGTTTGATGTTTTGCTTTACTTTCAAATATTAATCAAATAATCAAAGTTCGAAAATAATTATTTCCTTGGCATATATGCATATAGTTAAAATTCTCTACTTTTGAGAGATGCATAATCAATAATCACTAACACTGAAAAAATAATAAAAAAAAAAAAAAAAAAAAAATAAAAAAAAAAAAAAAAAAAAAAAGAAATAATACCGATAAATGTAGTGAGACTTCTAGGATATTATCTGACTATCATCATGGGGGGGATGGCAGAAAAAAATAAAAACGTCCAAATGATGCCATCCGTATGACATGGGTTGCGTTCATCGACGATTGAGGAGGAGCGAAGTGTTATCCGATTTCTGACAGAGGAAGGTGAGAAACCGGCAAGCTATTCATCGGCGGATAGTGACCGTTTACGGGGAGAAATGTGCCTCTGACACGTCTGTCAGAAAATGGAGTTGCAAGTTTTCGTGCAGGCCGTGAGAGTGGGGGTGATGACCAGAGACCAGGCCAGGCTAACACTGTCATCATAAGCGATCTCATCGACAAGGTGGACGACGTAGTGAGAAGTGATCAGCGTGTCACATTGCGAATGTTGGCGCTGAAGGTGGATGTCAGCTATGGAACCGAGTGGACAATTGTTCACGAAAGGTTGCGATTTCGGGAGGTGTGTACCGCATTGGTTCCGAAGCAGCTCACCGACCAGCAAAAGAAACTGCGTATGGGACTAGTACTGCAACATCTGTTTCGGTATCAGGACGACCCCGCTTTCATGAAGCGGATCGTCACAGGTGATGAGACCTGGTGCCATCACTACGAGCCAGAGACAAAGCGGGACAGCATGCAGTGGAAGCATGCGTCGTCACCTCCCCCTAAAAAGCTCAGAGATGTGAAGTCAGCAGGCAAGGTGTTGCTCACTGTCTTTTTCGACGTTCAAGGTCAGCTACTTGTGGAATTCCTCGAGCACAGAAAAAGCATCAACTCCGATGTGTACTGTGAGACACTCCGACACCTACGCAGGTCCATCAAGAACAAAAGACCGGGGCTGCTCACAAAGGGTGTGGTTCTGCTCCATGATAACGCGCGTCCACACGTCTCCAGAGTCACACAAATGGAACTGGAGAAGTTCAAATGGGAGACGTTGGGCCCTCTGCCCTACAGTCCGGACATGTCGCCCTGCGATTTCCATGTGTTTGGTCCACTGAAGAAACACCTGAAAGGGAAGCTCTTCAACTCGGACGACGTACTCAAGGACACTGTGAAGGACTGGGTCTCGTCACAGCCACGGGAATTCTGGGAACAATGAATCCTGCGGCTTGTTCATCGTATCGTGCTCACTATGGTGTCTATACATGCCTACCTTTCGTTTCGACTTTTATTTGAAGGTGCCTAACCAGATCATTACTCTGATTTAAAAAAAAACATTATCAAGTGGAAACCAGATCTATATTTTAACAGATTTATTTATTAAATTTAATAAGGTTAATTTGCAGTTACAAAGTGACAGCATACATTTCATAAAAACAAGAAACATCATTTCAGCGTTTCTTGCTAGAATTAAGCAATAGGAGTATAATATTGGACATCATGAGTTTTCCCAGTTTCAAAATTTGTCACCGACAATCTGCCTGATAAATGTTTCAACATATTTTAAACATTTAAATGTCCTTTATCCAGATTTTGAAACTGGATTTGAGAAGGTTTTGACTGTTGTGATAGGCATTAGGCAACAAATTCTTATGGTCACATCATTAAAAAAAATGTCAGATTACAAGAACTTTTAGGAATAGGCACTAACAAAGAACTTGAATTAAACTTTAGAAAGGGATGTTAGCAATTTTGTCTTTAAAAATATATTCCTGCTATTATCTCGAATTTCCGAATGTCTTGAAAAATTGTTAGTTTCGTTTCATAGTGAGAAGGAGTTCCAGTGTGGTTGCCAAACACCAAAACAAAAAAAAAAGAAAGAAAGAAAAATAGATTGGACACTACAAACTTAGGATATAGGGCTAAATCTGAAAAGATTGATGCCAAATGTTGAAAATTTTCTATTGAAATACCAGATCCATCCCTCTCTTTAAAAACATCTGTTTGTTGCTCCGTTATTTTATACACAAATTATATTTTAATTAAATCAACATGTGTGTTTCTTAAGTGTTTAACACTGTATTTTACAACAGTTAGAAATTTAAATGTTTTAATGTAAGCACCTCTTTATCAGCTTTCAAAAAGAAATTACGAAATTCAAAGAGTTTTCAAAAATTCAATATTTGTAGGGTCTACCTGAAATCGAAAAACATCGCAAGGACTCTGTGAGATTGAAAAGTTTAGAACTTCTTCTCTATACAAAGCAAAAGGCGGAAGTTTCAAATGTTAGATGAGGTGACAACTCACCACTATATTTATGATTAAAAATGCTAAAGTCACACTATTGATGAAAACAATTCTCATAGGAAAGTTTATTTTTAACATGCTTTTATATGTTTCACTTACATGTAACGGAATCTTGGAACTCGATTTTTACCCACTTTAAAAGGTCAGATTAATTCGAAATTGTGCACACTTGTCAAGGACCGATGAAAATACACTAATTTTTTTTTGTTCTATTGTCCTTATCAGGACATCAGGAATACCGATATTCGGATTTGGCGACAATACTATATACCACTTCCATATTTGGCGACTTATTGCATATACCATTTTCTGATTTGGTGGCTTATTGTATATGCCATTTTAAGATTTGGCAGCTAATCCCACATATCATTTCTAGATTTGGAGACTAAAAGATTAAGGTGCGACCCTAGAAACCAATAAACTTGTGGTTAACAGAAATAAAACAAAACAAAAAAGTGTTCTCTTTCTTCATGCGCGGAAGGGAAGGGTGGGTGTGTGATAACAATTTCTTACCATAATATAAGTCATTGTCTAATTTTTTTTGAAAATGGAAATTAAAAAAAAAGACTCGTACATGTTGAACAATTTATGTTCTAACTGCTAAATATTTTTATTTTTATTTTTACAAAGCAATATGCTTAGAAGTGATGATACGAATTAACATTATAGCAATACATTTAAAAAGTGATAATACGATTGACACTTAATATTTCACCATGTTTTTATAAACTCGCTTTCTTGTATGTCTGTCCAGGGGGAATTTTGTAATTGATTTTAAACTGACTTCCCAATGAGCTAGAAACTTGAAATTTGGACCATAGCTCAGAAGTGGATAGCAATGCATGAAAATTTGAAAAAAGAAGAAGAAAAAAAAGAAAAGGAATGTTCTTTTCAAATAAACCATTATGAATATTTCTCTGTTCAGAAATATATATATATAAATTGGTACATTTGTTTCATGTTTGCAACGAAAAATGTAGAATATTTCTGGAATCTCATTAGAATTTAAAATAATTCCACCTTTATACTCCAAAGAAATTAACGGTATGTACTGGCATATACTCTTGTAGATTAAATTTATGGAGCAATAAATACAGATATAAAAGGTTTACTTCATTTTTCCCGACAAGAATATAATTAATATTTTACTTTAAGATTGTACTTCACATATTTACCTATTTCATGGAGCTCAATGTTTCATACTCTAACATGGAGTTTAATTACATTGATTAATCTGTACCGAAACGATTTAAAAAAGAAATTAAATTGATTTGCAATAGTAATTTAAGATTCAACGTAAGGAAATTATCTTTTTTCTCCTTTGAATGGGAAATGAAAAATGTACCTTAGAACTCTACTTTCTGTTTTATAAAACACATGATCACTTCGCTTCACGCATAGTATCTTCTTTATTTTTATTTGTTTCTGGTTACAATTTTAGCAAGAATTACTCTGTGAATTTGAATTTTTTTTCATCATAAAAATGTAACTTACAATAAGCTGAGTGTACCAAATCATATCCAGTCATACTGCGGTCTATCAAAATAAATTCAAATAGTTGGAAAAATACATTGGCTCACACGCACACATAGTTTTAAAAGTACTATAACAGCAATGTGTGGATGGGTGTGTTTGTGTACTCCCGAGGAAATACGTATTCTTTCAATTTTGTTCAAATAAAGGATCGGCTAAATTTATTTTTTGTGGAATTTCAGATAGTGGAAATCAAAAATAGTTCTCTGTCACTTCGTTAATTCCTGAAACAACAAAAGAATTTATTGCTGTTGCGTAAGTACATTTGTTGATAATTTCCACAGATACTTTCGATTTGATATTTAAAGACACTTTAGATTGATAAGAATCCGAAAAGTTTGCTTCCTCATATATTATTTCTATTTTATTTGTGAGACAAGATCATGATCGACAATCTGCGCTAAATAAACTTTCCAATAAAAGTAATTCACCGTCTGAAGTCTTTACATTGTTACGGATAAATTGCACTTTTATTTTATTTTCAAACTAATGGACATTGTAGCTTAAATAATGTTTTGAAGAAATAAATAGAATAATTCTCTCTCTCTTTCAAGAGAGAGAAATGCTGAATAGGTTGAGGTAACTCTTAGATTCCAAATTTAGATACCAAGTCGCTAGTTTGCGCGACTAAAATAATAGCTCCAAAACAAATCCTGAAAACACTAGAATATTTATTTGAAGAAAACATCTCATACACACATATCTAGAATACTTATGAAGCCTATTAAAATAACATATAAGGGAGTTAGAGTTTGAATTTTTAGAATTTAACAGATACTACATTTTTCAATCGCTTAACATAATATTATACTGTATATATATATATATTCAGTCGACTCCCGATAATTCGTAGTTGGAGGGACCAATGAAAAACTTCGCAATATTAGGAGTTCGAACTATCAAGAGGGTAGGAAAAAAACTCCCAAAATACAAGAAGAGAAATTTTTTTCATAACATTTAAATTTGAAACTATGTAATAAAACAACAATTGTGTATATATGTATAAAATTATTTTAAAGTATTTTTAAAAGTACATATTATACAGTATAAATAGTATGCAGAAGTTAAAAGTCCTGCATTTTAAAAAAATATATATTTATGTATTAAAAACAATTACTAAAAGAATACTTTCTGTACATAATTAATCTTTTTTGACGAAAAAATATGTTATCTTTAAAAATATGTTGAATCTGTTATCGATTCCCTCAGACACTGTCCCCCAACGCCATTCGTTCTTCAAGGCAAGGTTGAGTCCGGTCCATGCTCTGTTTGGTGCCACATGCCATAAGTCACACAGATGAGTCATACATCGTCATGTCACGAAAAATGATGAAACCGACGAAAAATGCACAATCCTACACACCTCTTCCTCACAATGGTTGACCATCCTTTTTGAACACAAGTATAGCTTGGTCACGGGTTAAACGAAATATATGGATGGCAGACAACAAGTGAAGCCGATCTATTGTCTACTTAAAGAAGGAAAGCACTGAAAATATCTTTTTTCCTTGAGGATTCGGGAACCACACAGATGAGGTAGCAGACAGATAGTCATCAAAGGGGCTACGTTACAGGTAAGGGACTTACAGATCACACAACGCATGTAAGCTGCAACCAGTATGCTATATGACTCTACATGATAGTGAGTATTCAAATTGTGTGTGCGAGAGTTATATAACATAACTTCCAATTATCAGGCCAGCATCTGGCCAGTCAGCAGATTTTAATTCGAAATATCATGTATACCAAAACGTATTGTTTTGGTTTGAAATATCAAGAGTTTTTTTTCTAGGAGCTGAGCATATACTTCAGTACCGAGAGACTCGTATTATCGAAGTTTGAATTAGAGAGATTCGACTGGATATATATATATATATATATATCTTGTTCAAATTTTCAATCGCTAAATATAATACTTTTATTTATCCATTCAAGTTCAAATATTTTTTTAAAATTGTAGTGGATGACACATGATGTTAATACAGTTTTTTCCAATATTAATTCATTATTTAAATTAAAAAATGAACAAATAGTGACAAACAAAAATAATAGTCCAGCAGTATATAAAGAAAGGAAAATCGTCCTTTGTATCCTTGTATCGCAATGGATAGCGCAGTGGACTTGTTATCCAAAGGTCGTGGTTTCGAATCCAACCTGGGCTGACCTAATTTCTGAGAATGTGATTCCTTTTTCACTAAACTATTTAATAAGAATTATTAAATTTAACTAATTAATAAATAGTAACAAAAATACCCAACACCATATGTAAAAAGGAAAATCGCTTTCTATTTTATCACTTAATATTGTGATTCTGTCATAAGTATATATATATTTATATATTAATTGTAACTATTCGATAAGAAGTAACTAAAATAAAAATTTTCTTTGTTGACCTAAGTAGGAACTGACTTAATTTTTTATTTATTTTACTTGTTAACTTGAAATTTGAGTTCATGAGTGTATGTGTTTTTTTTCGTGTCAAATGGGGAAAGAAAAGTCTATTATAATTACTAGACTGCTACAAAATAAATCTTGATTTACTCAAAATAATACTACTTGTTAATTGTATGAGTGTTCTGTACATTTAGAAGGTATTCAATCTCGTATAGAAATCATTTAACCGACAACAAAGCATTATTTGGATCTAATCGTAATTCGTTTATACTGGAACAAGCAAATTCATTATTAAAATCAAAAAACAAGTTTCTGATCAATTCTCTCCAACACTGGCTATATAAATGCTCAGTTCCGGGGTTGTACTAATACGAAGGAAAATTATTCTCATTCTCTTTAACAAATAAATAATGCATTGGCACCCCTAAAAAGGTTAATGTCATCTTCCTCCTTTGGAAAGTGTACTAAAGAATTAAAATTTGAGCACAATATCTTCAAACTCGATTTGCGCAGCGGTATTCAATTTTGAAAATATTGTTATAAATGAGCTATAATTATTATTATTTCAAATTCAAAACCATCATCGACACTCGTACTTTTAAATGCAAGACATTTATTTAGGGAGTATCAATGCAGCGGTTGTTAGTTTTCAGGACAGACAGGGTAAACGTAGACGATGGGGGGGGGGATCACTCAGGAATACATGGTCAGAGAAGTTTTTTTGGCACAGTAGAGTCGACACAAAAAAGGAAGAAATGACATGCATAAGAGAATGAAAGTGGCTTATTAGGAGGGAATAATAAAAGAGAGGTTAATCTTCTCGGTGTTTGGCATTCTTACTCTTCGTTCACGTTCTTGTGTGTCTGTGATGAAGGTCAATATCTGGTGCAAAGAGTGGCTGGGAGTTTTCCTTCTGGGGTAATACTGGGCAATGTGTGGCCCGTCCATTGCAACCAGAGTTCCCGTATGTCAGATGTATATCAGCGAGCTCAACGTTTATGGAACGTTCAATCCTTCTACCATTCTATCGGCAGGCAAAATGAAACTTCATAGCAAGCGCAACAGCAAAATTGACGATGCATGCAAGAAAATAGTAGACTGCCATCTGATTCTTTATCTTCCGTGACGTGATCTATCGCACATATCAGCCAAAGACATTCCAGCATTTTGACTGTAATAAGAGTGAGAAACACGTTTCCTCTTCTTATTCTTGCCCTGTCTTTTTTGTATCTTCATTGCCTTGCCAGGATTTCAATTTTGTCCATGCGTTTCTATGTGATTTGCCTGTGTTCTATCTGTTTTGAAAGATAGCAACTGCTGTACTAATATATTCTTTATGAATTATGGATTTGCTTGCAACATGAGCATTTTCATTTATAGTTTTTTACACTTGATTTAATAAATGAAAACTTTTAAATTTGTTTGCAAATTCTTGAATTTGTAACATTGAACTCGACGTTCTTAATGATACCAGGACAACATATTTTTTTTTATAAAATAACATCGTTGGTTATTGCGCCATCATTATTTAAGATAGATAAAATTGGGTTTAAACTCAACTTAAATGTGTTGCTTTTTAAAAAAAAAACGTTACAGAAAAGTATTATTATAAACTCTATATATACTATTAATATGAAGATGCATACGTTTCAAAATAATATATGCTTTTCATTTTTTCTTAAGAAATGAAATATATATATTTCGTGTGTGTGTGGAAACTTATAGTACATATAGCCTCGGAAGTTGGATTTTCCTAGTAACAAAATATTGATCAACGTGAAATGAGTTCGAGTTCTAATACCACTAGAGCCCCACCATGTAGATGGGCTGATGCACGTTCAATAGGTCATGGCACACAGTTCTCAGAAAGGTGGGGTGTAAAGGTTTGGAAAGAGGGTGCTGTTTCAAATGGTATCCTCTAAAACTATATCTAGGTTCTCAATTCGAAGTACATGGTCTTTAACTCTACAGTTGTTCTTGAGCATGACGGAAATAAAAACTAGTTTTCTTTTTAAAAAATGTGACATTTAAAAAAGAAATCATCTTGTGTTTGCTTAATAATTATGAAAAGTTAAGAAATAATATTCTGTTGTATATATTCTCAAATATTTTTGTTAATATATGATGATACAAGAGATTATTTCATTTTAAAATACTTTCTTGAATTTTTATTTTTTCGATAAACAGTACTCATTCAGCTTGAACACATCTAATATATTACGGTAGGTTGATTTAACACTTTGGTATTAAGAATATTTTTGTATAAATGTTACAATATCTTAAAATTGTGAACTGCATATTTATACAAAGAGGTATACATTGATAAAAATTATACGAGGAGTGTTTGAAAACTAACAGCAACCGCAGCCGTAATATCGCATTTCAACGTTTGCATACACTTGTCTGTAACAACGTTAGTCCACTAACGCCGTTACGACCGGATTGTATTACTTTTGCCCTTGTTAGTGAGCATTCAAAAAGTTTAAGACTATTGGCAATCCCAATGACTGTAAAGCGCGTTCTGTAATCCAATTTTAGAACGGAAGGAATGTTAAGACGGTTAAAATTCCTCTTTAATTTGTCAAGATTTATGGTTAAAACTCAATATGTGATGGAATGGTGAGAAAGTTAGTTCGATAATTCAATGATGGGTACTACAATTAAAATGATTCTGGTACGGAGTGAGTGGCTTTCTGTTATTAATGATGGTTTGATTGAAAAAGTAAATAAAAAACTTTCTGAAAATAGATGCTTCACAATAAGATTGCTTTGTTTTAAGTTGCCCCAAATCTCTGTTCCTCAATGGCTTTCTTCTCACTGGCAGCACTTTTCTTGAAAAAGGGTATAGACAATTAAGTTTCCCGATATGACAAATGTTTCAACAATGGTGATAACTATATGGAAAAATAGTATCCGACATATTTTTTTTCATGTAAAAATAAATAATGTTTCGAAAAAGGGTTTTTTTATAAGATATTTTCTAAAACGGTACTTAGGTTCTGGACACGCATCATATAATAACGTCTTTTCAGGAAGGAGTTCTTATTTTCATAGTGTTAAAAATAACTAAATTAAAGGAGTATTCCAAAAATTTTCCCATCATACTTATCAGATCTTTGTGTTTATTTATTATATTGTCATCTTTATTTATTAAAGTTTTATAATAAGCGATTTTTTTTAAAAGTATTATGTTTTTTTTTGTTATTTAAATTCCATTGCGAAGAAACATGTGAAGTATTTCAAATTGTACAGGGCAATTCTTAAAAAAGTATACATTTTTCCGATTGCTGTTAAACAGTAGCAGTCAAAGACACGCATCACCTCGGCGAACTTTAAGATAGATGTACTCTTAAAGATTGTGTCTCACCACCGACGGAAGTGAAGTAGGAAATAGTGTACGTTTCCTGTGACTAGTCAATTGATTTGATGGCGTCTTCACAGGGATACCTTTTTATGTTCTTAAATTTACCAAGCACCAACACAGAACCCACAACTTCTGTTCAAAGGTATTTCGATCACAAGAACTTCCAAATAGAAATTCCCTCTATTAATGGCATGGATAAATTAAAATTTTGGGGCGACCGACTGTTTTGCAAAAAGTGACAGTAGAGTTTGAACCTCCAATTAAAGAAGCCGGGGGAAATCAATTGCTTACCCAATGACCACCCAGAAGTCCAGACTTAGCACCTTGTATCATCTTCCTCTGCATGGATAAGTAAAGAACCAGATTTTCTTCCCTCCCCTTCATGTTGATCTAAGAGAGCGAAAACAACATTTCACAGCCGCTATCGGTAATCAGATAGACTAACACTCATTTTGGCAAAAAAAATAATTTACGTCTTGATGTGTGTCAAGGTTCAAAAGAAGAACATCTGCTACATGCGTGTTTTTAATAAAGCTTAAATTAATTACATATAATTTTTTCAGGTAAAGCAATAATGCCTTGCATTGTCCTTGATTTATAGAACAATGAAACTGTATACAGTAGAACGTCATTTATTCGAATCAATTGGGACCGGACAACTGCGGATACGCGATTGTTCGGATAACCGAAAACCGAATGCGATCCATGCAATATATGATACTAGGCACTATACAAATTTTGAAAATCATCACATGCGGGAAACGTGCTTTAACTAAAAGCAAAATAAGTGCAAAATGTCGCAATTTTACTTTGATTGTGGAAAATAATCACTTATTTTTCGCTATACCATTGTACACCTTCGTTTTTTCAATGCAAGGTCTTTGATTTTTTTTAGCAGCAGTAGTTGAGTAGGACAGACTCTGTCTGTTGTTCGTACCACTCCATAGCTGTCTCTAACGCTAAAACAACGTCAGCATTTGCTACTTTTGTTGTTGTTGTCCTCGTCTTCATTTGTTTCATCGTCGACAGGGCCAGGTTCTTCTTGCGCGGAAGTCACAATATCATCATCATTTAGCATTTGAAATCCAGGTTTCTACATCAACAAAACTGAACAAAATAGCATGCATACACCCCTTCACTTGGAAACAAATTGACATAATATTTGGCGCAGATGTTTACCAAATCACACACATAGCTGAAATACCCCAAATATCTCTCACCTTGGGGTTTCCCTTCAATTTTGGCCTCACAGGAAACAACTGTAGAGCATTGCACTGTTCGAAAAAGTATCCGGATTTTGGTTCGGATATTTGACGCTCCGGATAATAAACGTTTGTATAATCGACGTTCTACTGTACTTCTTTATGAATCATTCTGCATTAGATATACATTGCAATTTACATACAATATACATCAATTTCAATACGCATATTTAACATTAATTTTTAAAAAAAATAATCAGTTTATGTTTTAATGCTTTAAAAATTGAATAGCAGTTTTACATCATTTTCTGACCAGTATCAATTCACCAAAAAGACATTTTTTAACTCTAAGCATATTTGATTGGATAAAATCATTAATTCTAATGTAACAATTGTTTACCACATCTCGTTTCCTTGAAAGTGTGCCACACATATAACTAACAACTTTTATTTTCCTAAATGTCTGTTCAAATACAGTAGTTTCTTAAATGAGCTTTAGCATTTTTATTATGTTTGAAATAATCTGGCTTAACTTTCTCAGTTCATTACTTTTCGAGTGATTTGATGTTTGAAAAAAGTTTGCAAATTTTTAATTTCTTTAACTAGATAGCATAATAAATGTTTTCCATAAAAATGAAATTAAACTATACTTACTAGCACATTTTCTAATTGTCAGAAATTTCTAATTTACTCAATACTTTTTATAATTTCTAATTACTTATTATATAACGTTACAGAAGAGAATTCATCCGTAACCAAAAGCCTTAACAAATGTTGGATGTTCTAATTAAGAAAATTACTCAAATGATTATTCGGTTTATATTTGTTTCTCTGTTGTAAGACAATTAATTTCTTTATCTAAATTTATTGTAAGAGCTCATTGCACATTAATGAACACATAATTTTATTTTCAGGGTTTCTTAGTGTAACGTAGATTTCGATTTTGTAATGCTTTATTTAAACTTTTGAATATCTGAAACGAATTCCTCAGGATTTCTTTCAAAGTACCTTTTCCTTTTATGTGTCTATATGCTCAGCAATACACCATGAGAGTAAACGGATGTTTTCACTGACAGTTGTAAATTGACAAACAACAGCAATGCACGTGCTGGAGCTCACTGCCTTCTATTCTCCTTTTATGCACCAATCGAAATACACAGCACTTTTTCGATGCTGAGATTGCTTTTATACACATTGCCCTATCTCAACTTCTTTGCCTCCTAGATCTTGTTTCAAAGGTGGTTATTATTTTTAGAGAGACCCTCCCAGCAATATATATCATAGAGGTATTTTGAAGCCATATAGATAATGTCATACAATGGATCCATCGCATCGCGGCATTGGTGGGAATGAAAATGCCGAATACTTAGCAGAGAAGGGACCCAAATCAATCCAAATCTCTTTCAGTACAGTTTGTTCCTATATTGCCAATTATTATAAAAAAAGTAGTACAGAGAACATTTCTGTGGTCAAAATTCAACAAGAACAAACAAAAATATGGTTTAACAAACTTTTTGATGCTCCAAAATTGCCAATTTTGAATCGTCTCTGGCCATGACTACCTATCCAAACCTTTAAACACAAAAAGCATTGCTCCAAGTCCCCTGTTTAGACTGTGCAAATCCAAATGGACGCCATTCATTTGACATGTTCAAGTGCACACAACTGTGGATCTATGTGAAGCAGATATTGGGAGGTAGACACAAAATGTGTGATTTATAGAATATACTGTTGACTTGTTTTTCTTTTGTTTCTTGTTCTTTGTTCTTCTTCTTTATCTCTTGTTTTGTTCGCAGTTGTCTTGCAATCCGTAATTGGAAATAAAAAAAATATGCACAAAAATATAAATTTTCATACCGTGTATTTCGGTGTAATAAGTCTACCTATTTCTATGATATCCCCTGAATTTTACATGCGTGATGTTCTTATCTTTTGAAATATAGATGTAGTGTGTGAGTAGACAATAAATATTTGGAAGAAAATTAAACCTACCACAAATTAAAATCCATTTAAAGAAATGTAGTACATATAACAATGTAGATGGAACCAAAGATATTTTATTAAGAATCAGAGTACAGTGATGGAGGGAAAATGAAACAGTATTCGATAGTGAGCCTGAAGAGTTTACGTAGAACAAATATTTTTATTTTATCAAATAAATAAAGTTCAGAATTTTTTTTTTAAATAAAGAATATTTTTAAAATAAAGAGTATGTAGAAATCCATTTCTTATATTCTTCTTTTCTTTTCAAACTATTATTTTTATATCCGGCGTGTAACAAGCACCCATATATCCGATCTCCTTTTTTGTGTTGTAAGTACCCGTTATACGCAATAACATACGGTGAGTTGATAATAGATTTAACGCCAAAAAAATTTCATGCATGTAAATTTTTATTATTTATGTATTATAACTTTGTTAATATAACTCACTCGTGGGTTAAAACTGTCAAGGTTGTCGCAACCCGGAGGTTTCAGGGGTCAGAGGGTTCGGAGAAGAAGCAGACATGATTTTAAAAATAGTAAATTTTATTTTAGATCCAACACTTTATGAATGATTTACAGCTTCTTCCATAACCTTGAGAGCAATCTTATATCAAAAATCTTAATTTAACTTTTGACATTATTCAAAAAGACTTATCTTTGATCTTAGTTTTATATATAACTTGGTACGAATCCAAATCTATGAGTTCTTTAAATGATTTATATATAAAACGGCAGTTTGGTACGAATCCATTTCTATTTACATTCACTACTCCGGGTGAATGCTCAGATGAATATTAACTTCAACACTCACGACTTCCTAGTCGAAACTCACTTTCTACTATCCCGAGATTTCACGATTAACCTCACATGCACAAATGCCATGGTTTAAATAACATTTTCATTAGCATAAAATAAAGTCATCTCCACGGGAAGCGGTTTTTAAACTAAAATCACAGTTAAGGAATAGTTTCCCCAAGAAGATTAGTTGAAGTTTCGTGGATAGAACTCTTCACAAGGTTCCAAGTTCTTCTATTGACATGGTGTGGAAGTTTCAAAAGAGGAATGCCAGCTCAGATACAATCCTAGTCGGTTGAGTTTCATGAGTTCCATTGCTAATAGCTGTTATTTTCTTCAAAGTGTGAAGTTTATAAGCGACCAATCAATCAACCTCTTTAACATCTTTCTGAGCACGCCCCTATCAAAATCAATAAAAATCTATGAGTTGACCAAACTATCTTAATTTCAGCTAAGGAACCCAATACAGCTTCTCCTTTGTCTCTTACTTCCTAAGATGTTAAGACCCCTTACTGCTTAACAGTTGAAAAGAACGTCAAAGTGTTATCATTATCCTAGAACGCATGCTAGTGTCAATCGTGGACAAAATAAAGAGACTCAGTATATCTTAGTGCCAACTCACAATTCATTCCTTATGAGTCACAAACATACACAACGTTTCGAAAAAAATAGTTTCCTAATAAATATGCCATCAGGCATTTTTAAAAAAAAAATACCGCATTTACTTGAGTCTAAGCTGCACTATATATTCAGTTTTAACCCTACTAAAAATCAGGTAAGGTTTAAAATAGAAGGCAAAGCATTTGTTTCATGGAGGAAATTGAATTTCCTGCCCTCTCAAAAGGAAAAATGTCACCGTTCATTCTGGACACTAACATCGATGATTTATCCCATTCCGCAGCTTATCTCCAGTATTCAGTCTATCCTAAATATCTTTGCCTGCTCGTATTTAGGAAAGTTTTTTTTATACACCTTCTTTTAAACACCTAAGCATCAAAGATATCGTTAATAGCATCAAGACGAGTTCCTTATGATGCAAGTATGTAAAGGGTGGCAATTTTATATGCATAGTAAAATACAAACAGAGCAATGACAATTGAAAATTTGAGACGCATGTAACAAATATACATCGATAGTATAAACAAAATCACATAAGTTTTGCTTGAATGGGTTCAACAGTCTTTAATAATTCTTTTACATTCTTCTATAATATATTCTTTCAAAAATATATTGCATACTCGGAACAAAAGCATTGAATGGCACAGAAGACGGCATTGTGTGGGAAAATGGTAACGCTGACACCAGTTCCTTATTCAGATGTGACAATAGGAGTGACGAATCATTTTCGAAACATGAAACTGACTTCTGATATAAATATAGGTTCAAATATGTATTAGAAAGTTTTTAATTCTGGTAAAATAAATTTATTATTAATTTCTTATTACTTATTAATTGTTTATATAAATTTCTGAAGTATCGAATGTTAATAAACTTTTTACACATTTTTTTAAAAAAATTTTCTCATATACGTGTAGGGAATTGGAGGTGTGGCTTAGAATAGATGACAATATTTTTTTCACAAAAACATTCTGTAAATTTGGAGCCCTGCTTAGAATCGATGGTGGCTTAGATTCGAGTAATAACAGTAATGTAAATACATGAAGAAAAAAAGTTTTTTTTTTTAAAAATTGCTGAACAGAAGTAATATTTTTCTTTATTCTAGAAACTATCAGATTTTAGTTTAAAATAATTAAGTCATCACATTTCTTCTTGAGTATAAAATTTAAAATACTAATACACAAACATGACTATGCATCATAGTGATTACTAGTATGCGTTATTGTTATAAACAAGCTAAAAATATATCTAGACATGACATTAGAATTAAAAAAAAACAAGTTTCGATGTGTTTTGAAATTCTTTCAGAAGTTAATTGCATTGTGTTTTGGTAATTTGTTTTAATATTTTTAACTGAAATTTGATTTTTTATGTTTTATGTAGTAAAATAATACATTTCTTCAAAAAGTTCATTTCGGTATTAAAATATAAGTTTTAAATATTAAGTCATCTATTATTTATTTTTATAATTGTCATTATAAATGCAATATATCCTATACATATAAATTTGGCTATATATAATAGTTTGTGCATAATAAAGACTTATACTTCCTTTTTAAAAATTGTCATTGTCAGAACATATGGAATTATACATAACTGAATTATATTACAATCCAGAATATTCTTTATACATTAATACTTCTCTAAATCATATTTAATATAATAATGTTTCATTACAATACTTCAACTTCATTCATATTAAACAACACAACATACGTTACAGCAACTCTGTAATGAATAAAACTTTGACTAATCCATAATTCAAACTACAGTGTCAAATTCATATTGAAGCGAAAGTCAGATATGTAAATCCTTTTGCATATCCTCGATAAGGATTAGTTTGGAAATTATTATTCGCGTAACCCTCTCATTCCCACAGGACAAAATAAACCTCACATCCATTAATATTAAATCTTTGCCGACGCTGCATACCTCACTGATATCAATATCATTTTGATTACATGCTTTCAAAATGATTAATGTTCAATGGATGTTCGACTGTACAATGGTAATTGCTTAATGTTATATCTTTCTCATCTTACGGTTAGTCAAGTCGTCATTTTCTCGTTTCTTAGTGAATAGATTATTTTGGGAGATCGCAAGTAATACTTTTCTAATCTCTAATCAAGAATGAACCCTTAATAACTTACATATCCTTTCAAGTATATTGCATTTCACCAGTCTGAAATTATTATAAAGGAAGTGAAATTAATATATGTTCTGATTTCGAATCCGTGTGAATAAATCATTTGAATAATAAATCAAAGCAATAATCAAAAATCACTCTTCAATATATTTTGGATACTAAAATAATCGATCAATACTCGGTATTATGATTTAAATGGTTTTAAAATATTAATCTCAGTTATAGTATTAGAAAAATATATTAGTATTAACGTATATGAGAGATGAAAGGTAATTTGTAAGGTTATAGTTATATAAAAAGGCCTCGAATGTTTAAAAATGAGCTTAAATTTTCCAATTTATTTTCATTTAATTATAATAAATAGTATGATTCAGTTTATTTTTTTAAAATAATAATTCTTGTCAATTCAGACCATCTTCAGATTTATCTTTGTATCCTTCTGTTTAAAAATGTCTCCTCAAAAATATTTTATACTTTCATTTTAATGAAATTAAAATAGGATTGGAATGTGTTTTTGAAATATTTACATTCTCCAAAAGTGAGTACAATTAGTTTGTAACTAGTGCCTAAAGTTTTTAATGCATAAATTATTTAAAAAAAAAAATTAAAATAGATATTATGACAAATATTAGATATACAGTATTGATTAAATATGGGGACATATAAAGGCCTTGAAGAGTCAAATTTATTAAAATTGCTACTGATGTGATATTTTACATATATGCTTTTAAGCCAGTGATTTCATTGCTAGTTAAGAATTTGGAATTGTCAAGTGTAATAGCAATATCATAGGGTCGGAAATATTATGAAGAAAAAAGTATTAATGAAATTTTACATTTAATTGTACAATAGAAAATTCAGTTAGATTTTTTAGCGAAATCTGGGGTTTATACTTTAAGTGAAGTGACAGAAAATATAGAAGAAAGTAATAAGAAGATGTTGAAATTTAGATTTATACCGTAAATATTTATTGAAATGATCCAACAAAGAATCGCTAAAAATGCTTATTTATTGTAAAAACTTACCTCAGACCATTTTGACAAATTTTAGGAACTTAACGAAAATTATTTTCTCTCTGTATATTAAAACTTTTTCAAATAGCATTTTCTTAATGGAAATAGTGGTGAAACAATACGTGTTTGTACAAAAAAGCAACATTTAAGTTTTTCTGAAAATGTAAATAAAAAACTTAAGTGAAACTGGACTAAAAGTTGCTGAACTAAAAAGTAAATTATAAGGAATATTCCTTATTTTTTCGTCATCTTTCTTCGGTAAATTATTTCAATATATTTGATTTATATAATTATTCAATACATTTATCTCTTCCTCTTACCACCATAATAGACATTTGGAAGCAAATTTAATTTATACTTCACCTTATATATTAATTATAACTTCACTGAAACAGAAGAAAAATACTGTATATAATTTTTTACTGATATAAAAATGCTAATACTGTAGTATGATATTTATTTTAAATGTTTGAAACGTTAAATATTCATAAAGGAAGATTGATAATAAATCTACATATTAAATTATCAAATGAATGTTTCTTAGGTTCGTGATTTTAGACAATGCAAATCCATATTTTTTTTTATGAAATGTCTTAAAGAAGCGATATATTAAGCTGCTGTTTACAATAATTTATTTTTATCGAAGTGCATGAGTTGTAAATTATTTTTTTTAAAAAAGTAATTACGTTTCTCATAAATTACGTTATTAGAAATTGTATGTAAAATCAGTTATGTTATGAGTATTTCTTAAATTTCTTTATGAGTTATTATCAATGTTTATTTAAAAAATCGGAAATTTAGAATATTAATCAAGCAGTATTTCCTAAATTGGGTGAAATAGAAAGGCAGCATGTGTTTCTCTGTCTTCAAAATATACGCAATGTGAAAACATGCTAAATTAACACTTTAAATAACGATAGTGGTAAATGAAAGGGGATCTCCTCTTACGACTTTAAACTTTAACAAAAGTTTTACTATACAAAGTTTTGTAATTAAGAATTCTAGTAACTGGAACAATAAATGATATGAATTATCCTGGCCACGCTCATTTACAAGCGAAGCGTTTTCTGTTGGAGTGTTAGTTTCATCCACTCGATCACCACAAAGACGTATCACATTATACACGTTAAACAAACGTGAGTAAATCTGGTGTGGGACGTATTTTGCAAAAAGTAAAATGATGGTTTTTATACCACGAGAGTTATATTCACTGAATGAGGACAACCCAGACATTAGAGCTCAATTTTGTGAATGGTACCTCACGCAGGTTGAAAATGGTGCAAATTTTGTTTCCCAACTGATGTGGCCTCGTTTAGTACTGGGATTACAGCAAGAAGCAATGCACACTAGAATATTGTGTACAGCAAGAAACAATGCACACCATTTGGATGAAATTGAAACGCTCTAGTCAGGTAATTCCTGCATCTACTCCGAGTTAGGTCACCACCAATTTTCGGCATTATTCTCAAAAATGTTTGGAGGCATGTGGATTACAGTTTGTGAATAATTATTGCATCTTTGTCGTTTTTATTCACTTTAATACTTATGATAATATATACGTTTTTCTTTATCAAAGTGTGCATTCATTTTTTATCACTCTTGTATTGTAAGGGATGGCAGTTTTTGATTACGAGAAGGTTTGACGTATACTAATTTAACTACGATGATATAAGCCAGGGGTGGGCAGACTTTACCAGGGTAAGGACTATTTCTAACTCTTTTATGGTGCTGCGGTCCACCTATTATCAAAAATAGGTGGCATCGGTGTTCCACAAATATGTTTCTTTTAGTATACACATCTTAGGTCTTAGTAAAATCGGGCTACCTTAGATGTCTTGGCGATCCACCGGTTGATTACGATCGACTTAATGCCCACACCTGATGTAAGCTCAATCAGATGTTTTGAATTTCAATGTAAGAATTCCAGTTGGAAGAATAATTAAAGATAAGAAATCCATAAAGTTTATTCTTGGTATTGTAGTGCCTGTGGTGAGAAGTCACAGCATTAGTTGGTAATACAGTTGTACAAACAAAAATCGAATTTCAGTTTGAATATGCTTGAGACTCTTGGATGGAAATTTACAATTTTCTCATGGACAAACAAGGTATGAATTCAGCTTTGAATATAAAAGCCATTAGTTATATTTAAATTTAAACGAAATGAATAATACTTCTAAAAGGTAAAAAAAGAAATATGTTAATGCATGTTATTTCATTTTATCACAGTTGAAACTGTTAGTTTGGACTTAGATATTCCTAGAACATTTATTCTGTTAAAATGAATAATATTTAATAGCTTTGAGTAAAATAAGAAAAGAAAAAAAAATCGCAATCACACAAAAATAATAAACTAGAAACACAATGTTAAAATTTTATAAAATTTTTTCTTTAAATAACGCTTGTTTAATATTTACCATAAATGAAGAGGGATACACACGATGAAAGAAAAAACAGGCAAAAAATGTAAGCATTGATTTTGAAAGATTCTGATCTTTGAAAGAAAAATTATAAAAAATGCCTTTTTTTCCTCTCAGAGACCCACTTTTTTTAAAGAGATTTATAACTGATGTTTTAAACTATTCCATATGCACTTTTGAGGGAAGAAAACTCTTAAAGTCTTAAAAATAAATGAAAATGAATGACTTTGTCGGTTTAATTTTTCTTTTATGAACTTTATTATTTTTTATTTTATCATTTCCAAAGAGAAATAAGAAATAAAGTATTTTTATAAGATTCTTTATTTCTTTCTTTCTTTTTTTTTTTTTTTTATTTTTTCTTTTACGAATGAAATTAAATTTTTTCATAGAACAACATTTAAAAAAAAAAATATTACATAATTATAAGATTATCAAAAAAAAAAAAAATTAAAGAAAAAAAAAGAAAATATGAGCGACTATAGAAACATAAGCAAGATAGCTAAATTGTACCTCTCCGCTTCTAATACTGACTGTTATGTGTTAGTATTTTACAAAACTATGGAATATAATGAAATATTGTATATTTACATTTTTCCAATAAATTTCTCTTTAATTGGGAGACAAGTATTAGAATATTTCATTTAAGTTTTACAAACTTCCCGAAATATAATTCAGTTTGTATTACTCAACATATGCAAGTAATTATTGTACTCGTCGAAATAAAAATAAATGGTATATATTTAATAAATACCAGATTTAATATCGCAAATGAACAAAACTGATGATGTGCTGTTAGTGAATCAAATGTAATTTAAGTACACTGTGTGCGGAGTAAATTTTAATATTAAATTCATACAGTTATTTACCACAATATATGACTTACAACACGCATCACCATATAACGCACACCTATATTTTCAAGCTGGCAATTTTTATCTTTTAGGTATCTGGTACATCCTTATCACGCACCACCACTTTTTCACAACCCCAACTATAAGTTTACTATCTTCCTATATATATATATATAGGAAGATAGATAGATATCTTGTTCAAATTTTCAATCGTTAATTAAATACTTTTGAAAGGAGCCCAAATTGCTTCTACCCTGTGACTTGAAATTAAAGGATCATTCGACATGATAAATTCCAATTATTTTATGTATACCTATAATCCACTCAAACACAAATAACACTTTAAATAGGATAATTCAGTCAAGCAACAGAGAGAAGAGACGAGACTCGCGTTTGGGGAGAATATGTTCAATAATGTGCCTCTTTTTCTTAATGCTACTTTACACAGAGCTTACGTATTTAATGTCCGCCTAAATGAACTTTAACATTTTAAACATCAACGTAATATGAAGTTAACTACTACTTAAAGTAGTTTAGAGTATTTAATGTCCGCCTAACGACTTTAAGGCAACTGGGACGTGAAGGTGCTTCAAATTATGCATTTTTTTTATTTTACTTCTAAAAAAATAGAGGACACTTTTCTGCATCTATAGATGTATTATTTATGAGAATTCGATCAAAAGAACGCTAGGAAATTCAATTTTAAAATTGTAAACAGATGTGTGTAAATGTGATTCAGGTACACTTTCTTCAAAATCCGTAGTGATTTAATATGTATTGTAAAAAACTAATTTTTCTATTCGAAGAATGTTATTTTTCTATATTAAATGTTCACATTTATTAAAAATTGTACATTTTTTGTGCAAAAATTACGGAAAATTTAAACAATTAGTTAAAAAATTTTAAAATAAAATTTTGTTTATTGAAAAGTTAGTTATATCTAGTTTAGAATTTATAAATACTCAGTGGAGTTCCTAAACTATAAAGAAAGTGGATCATGAGAATTATTCTAAATTAAATACACAACTTGTAAAGTAGATATTTCGTTTTTCCTGACTGCTTATTGTTGACATTTGAATGCTCCTAAACTACTCTCTATATGTTTATTACTTTTGGTTTTCTTAAGAATAAATAAATATTAATATGTATGAATACAAAAACATTATTTTGTTATAATTTTTAAAAATATAGTTTCATTTTTAAATTAAATGTCAAATTAACATCTTAAATTCATCAAAGATATTTTTTTGTGCATTTTTATAACAATAAAAATATGTGTAAGGAATTTTGTAATATCCTGTAATGATGATGTTCAAAGTAAAGTAAAAATACTAAAACTTATAGACATAAAACTTTGGTATTTCAAATGGAAGAAGGTGTGAATCGTCGATAACACGTGTTGATGAAATAGGGAAAGAGTAATTAAAAAGACTTCTAAAGAATCTAGAATTTTAAACTTACAATTTAAAAACTGAGAAATGATGCAAAATAATCCAATTAATAATGGTATCGCTTTATATTGTATTAAAATATATTATTTTACAAATCATAGAGGAAAATATCTTTATTTGCAATTTTCTCAAAATGCCTTTTTTGGTGATTCCGGTACACTTTCCTCAAAATCTACTATATCTATAGTGCTGATATTTTGTATACTATAAGATCCACAAATTTTCAACAAAGTGAATGAATTTTTTTTAAAATAAATATTCACAAATTTTAGATATAGCATAATTTCTGCATAAAATTTAAAAGAAATTTAAATCACTAAATTAAAAAATTTTTAAAATTTTTATAAATTTATATTTTAAAATTTTATTCCGTTCATTTTATGGATTGTTATGTTTATAAAAACTCCGTGAAATTTTATAGCTATACATGCAGTAGATTTTATGCTAAGTGTACCTAAAGGTAAGAACATGCTTGAAAATAAAAAAAAAATAGTTATTGACTAATTATTTCTTTTAAGACTTATTTGTAATATAAAATAAAATTTGTTTACATTAACAAGTACATAAATAAATGGATAATTAAACGTAAAAATTGTATTTCCGTAGCTTTAAACTTAAGTAAGTGAGAACCATTTAAAGTTGGTGCAAAAAAGTTCATTTTTCCTTCTCGCAGACGTCCCAGTTACCTTAACACTCTAAACATCAACTTAGTATAAGGTGACAGTACCTGCGTTTATGCAGTCTTCTACTCAATCCAACTTAACTTTAACCCTTCTTGGTTATAATCTTTTACAATGACTTTAAACCAATTCTGGTACCTTGTAGATAGCTTGTCACCTCTTGTTAGCGAAACTTCTGCTTTCTAACTTTCAGTTTACCTATTCTCTTCACTGCCAATTCACTATTCTATTCACTTCAAATCCACTCACAATCCATTAACTCACGACGTATTAATATAAAAATAAACTTAATTTGCATACCACGTTTCCTTGTTTAGGAGAAAATTGCTAATTTTTGCTGGCCCAAATGAATACCCAAAAGGACTGTTAGTAGAAGGTCACGTATAGATCAGTCCCCTTTATCTTCTTCATCCATTTAAGTTCAAATACATTTTTGAAACTTGTAGTGGATGATAATAAATATTAATACAGTTTTTGAAATATTAATTCATTAATTAAATTAAAAATGAATAAATAGTAATCAACAAAAATAATAGCCTATCAGCATATATAGAATGGGAAATCGTACGTTGTGTCCCTGTAACGCAATGGATAACAAGTTGGACTTCTAATGCAATGGTCGTGAGTTCAATTCTACCTGGAATGGCCTAATTTCTGAGAATGGTATTATTTTACTATACTAATTATTAGAATAATTAGATTTAAGTACTGAATAAATAGTAACAAACTAAAAATAATCCAACACCATAGATAGAAAGGAAAATGGAAAATTTCAAGGAAAATCACTTTCTATTTATTGTGATTCTGTCATATATATATATGCACATTTGTTTTAATTGTTACTATTTAATAAAAAGAAACTAAAATAAAATGTTCTTTGTTGACCGAAGTAGGAATGGACATAATTTTTTTTTATATTACTTATTTATTAAGAAACATGAAATGTACGTGCGCAATGCTCTTATGTTTGAAGTCATTTTTTCGAGGTATTATTCCAAACTTTAGGAACAAAATGGAATATGGCTAAAAATACAACCTTTTAAGATCATAAGGAATGTCATTTCTTTCAAATAAACAGTGTTTTGATACATATCTAAGTCTAACTTCTTTTCTATACTTATTATTTTTGGTTTTTAGTGCTCTCATTTTTATACCCGGCGTGTAAGGCACACCCGTAGATTTCGATCATATTTTTTGTGTTCAAAGTGCATGTTATACTCCGGATTTTACGCTTTTCATTGTACAGGAATTTACCTATATAAACACTGTTAATTTATGTGTTACAGACTTCCAATACCAAATAAATAAAGTCTAAATACCATGTAAGAGGAGGAAACTTTACTAACAGCAGCAGACTAACAAGACAAAACATGTTACTTGCAGAGTTTTGTATAAATATTATCTTTAAAAAAAAATTATGTTTGTGTACGGTACATTATAACATTAATCACTCAAAATAATTGAGAAATTTGATTATAAACAGCAGATATTTGTGATAAAGGTAAAGTGAGAACTCCCGCTGATGAATAGCATATACAGGGTGGTCCCGAATTCATGGTACAATCTTTAAGGGTAGATACAGGTCATTACGACAATTATTTATTGTATAGGAATGTATGGGCGCAAGTAATGCAGTGAGACACAAACACAAAAAGTAAGAGACGAAAGGAAAGACAGAATATTTATTGATAGCGTCGTTGACAAGTGGTTTTTACAATAACTGTTCGTAACTGTTTTCCTTATGAGCTATGAAGTCCAGCTGCAGCGTGCATTGCTGTATGAACCACTGGCTGTCGGAAAAGATAGTCTGCGGATTCAAAGCTTGTACTCGCTGAAAATGGAAGAGGTGTAAGCGGTTTTTGTTTAACACTCTACAAACGATCTGAAGACTCACACTTAAGTGATGAGCAAGAATTCTTGTACTTGACTCAGGTCTATTAGACTTAACATTCAGAAAGCTTTCTTCTAAGCTTTGACTGTATACAGCTCTTCGTCAACCAGCATCATGTCTGATGAGTGTAACGAACGTGTTTCATGAAGTTGAAGATGTAACTGCTGAACAATTCTGTGATTCAGTTTTCATCGATCATGAAACTGTGTGTATATGATATATTCGTATCGCAGCTCTGCCGTTACCATTTGCACTGCCGTACATGTAATACATGTCTCAATTTTCGGCATACGTAATGTAACCCATCGTAGACTTCAGCACAATTGTGAATCATGCTTTCCCCTACATTTATGCATCATGTTGAATGGCGGCTAGACATCTACTGCCACATACCGGTAACGAAACCAACCGGTAACTCCATTTCTCTTTTCTATTATGTTTTCTATTTGCGTCTCCCCGCGTCACTTGCACCGATGCATTCCTATGCAATAAATGATTGTTACGATATCCTGTATCTACCCTTAAAGTCTGTACCATGAATTTGGGACCACTTTGTATATCTTAGGTATTTAAAACTTTTTTCCCAAGAAGGGGGCAAGCCTGTCACATTTAACCCTCCATTAAACGTGTTTCATGTATTTCTGTCCACAGGCACTTGGCATCTCTCAGATGCATATTGTCATATTTACGTTTGAAGATGATTTAATCCTTTTAATGGTCAGATTTGACAATAAAGTATAATTTTATACCTAAAACATTGCTTTAAGTTGCAGTGTTTCTTATTGCATTGTAATTTTTTTATTATCTATAGTATTATCTACGTATCAAATAAGGGATTGTTACTAAAGTAAACGATAATAGAAGTCCTTATCTGCTTGTAGCACCTAAACATTCAATAAAACTTGCTTATTAAGGGATGCAAAACAAAGGGGCTATGATGTGTTTAAAAAGAAAGAAATGGAAACCAGGAAAGCGGCCAAATAAAGTAAAACCAAATTAAGTCCACGTTTAAATTCATTTAATTGAAAAATGAATGAACCATAGGGAAAATAAAACCTCATTTTGTAATCATCTCAATGAGCCAAAATAATTGCTTCTGTAGAAAAGTAATTGAAAATAAACTTTATGCTGAAAACATTTTTAATGAATTATATTTTGGCACAAACTTATTTCCGTTAGCTACATACGTGTGTTACACTCGTCGTAATACACTGAAGTGCCACTGAACTAGGGATACCTACTTAGTAACAAGGCCTCCTCTGGGCTGGATAACGGCCGCCACATGACGAGGTTCAACAAGTTTCTAGAAACGTTCCAAGGGAATGACTTGCTAAATATTGGCTACGCTGGCCGTAATTCAATAAGATTCGTTGGGGCTGTGTGATGGCTTTTCCCACCTTGTTCCAAAACATCCCAAAGATGTTCCATATGATTTATATGGGCTTCTAGGTGGCCAATTTATGACAGAAAAGTGAGAGGGATGCTTCTCCAACCATCCTGTAGCCAACCAGTACTCTTAAGACTCCCCTGTATAAAAGAAGAAAAATTTAATATGTATTTCCTGACACTTGACACCTCTTTTAGTACTATCTTTTCTGTTTCGGGAGAAATTTTGATACTTTATTATATAGTATTGTGTTCCAATATATTGACCGGGCCGCAAAAGTGCTCGTTGTGGGCCGTGATATTGAAAGACTTACAGCAGATGATTAGCAACAACACCAAAAACAAATGACAATACAAGCATTTCCAAGTCTCTTTTACAGTGATTTTAATACAAGGACAACCTGTTTTTAGAGAGTGTTTTTAAGTCTTGAAATGCTTGATGCTGTATTGTAATTCTTATATTTTGATTATCAAAAATGTGTTCTGTTTACTTAAGTCTTGTTGAACTTGCATGATTTTCTACAATAAGACTGCAATATTCTGAAAGATTAAGTGTTTAAGGTATCAAATTACTTGCGACAATTTTTTTTTAAAAAATGAAGATAAGGGTATTTTTTTTTGTTTTTAGATTTGTTTATTACATTTTAAGAAAAGTATTCCAAAATTAAGAGAGAAAACGAAATTATTACTAAAATGGGAAAAAATGGGTAAAAATTGACAAAAAATAACATAAAAGTGGCCCATTCTGTACCAAAAGTTTATAAACAGATTTTCAATTTTTCAATTCTGATGTGTTGCTATGTTATTCATTTTTGAAATGACCTTCAGGATAAGAGATATTTAAACTTTTACAAGAACTAGAGCGCTTTATCTTAGTTATTACATGAAATTGCTTACAAAAACAGTGATTGTTTTCGTATAAGGAACTTTAAATTTTGTAATAAAACAGGGGTTGATAAAACGGAAGGTTAAAATACTTTTACTACTATACAGAACATACACAATCGCAGAACATACATACGCAATCGCTGTCCCTGATTGAGCATTTCCAAAAAAAAAACCACATTTCGAGTAAAACGCGTTTAAAAGTATGACATATATATATATATATATCTTGCTTAAAGTAATGGTATCTGCTTTTACTTAAACACTTGTATTTTTTGTTCTAGTGAGTGGAAGGTAATAAATTTGGTATTTTTATAAAGCTAATAAGATGGCCTATTAAAAACAAAATTGTCGATCTTTGGAAATACTCATAATTTCAGAGTAGTCGGATACCTTAATAATTGTACTGGATTTTTATTTTAAAAATAAATATTGACAGATACAATCTTTACCTTTTTAAAATTAATACTATTTATAAGAAAAAAATGACACTTTTGCTGTATTTAATGTAAATAAATTTATATACGAATTCTATGTAAAATGGTACTCTTAGATGCAGTCACAAAAACTGAAATGAATTCATTACTAAAAACTGAAGCATGAAAACAAATGTGTTCGAAACTATTCTATTCAGTAAAATACACATGCAACGAGTTTAACTTCCAATTTCTTTATTTGATAATAAAGTTATGTAAACTCTGTAGTATTAAAATGTTCAATTAAAATAAAAATCTAAAGGGGGAAAACGAGAAGTTATAATCAAAACTAGTTCATCTTATAACGAAATAATTTTTGTCTAATTATCAGAGTAAATTTTATATTTGTAATCAGAACAACATTAGCTTCTTAACATACTTAAAAATGCTTTTTAGAAAAAGGTTAAGTAAAATAAATGAAACCTCTGGATGAGATAAACACTTACCCCGATATTTTCAAAAATTGTAGATTGAAATCTTAAGGTAATGATCAAAATCAAAAAGATATGCTTTGAAAGTATTATTCAATGCGATTTAATTAATTATTTCACTCAAGCATTCCATCATTAGTCAGTTTTAATTGTCAGCTTTGAGATTCAATATTCTTTTTATTTGTTGTATAACTCTTAGTTACAAGATTCTTTTCTTTTAATATTCCTAAGGTAATTGTAAACATCATTGCTTTCATTAAAAATTTATTACGATTTTCAAAGTGTTTAAGTAACAAAAAGGCTGAAATTCAATTCAATTTCTAAACTGCATTGATATTGTTGTTATTTTTATATTTCACTGATATTTTAAACGAAAGAAAATTAACTTGATCCATTAATTCTTTCAGCTTATTTACTACTAATCTGTGCTTTAATATTGCAAAAAATTAAAATTTTAGTT
Organism: Trichonephila clavata; assembly: GCA_019973975.1. Taxonomy (NCBI): domain Eukaryota; kingdom Metazoa; phylum Arthropoda; class Arachnida; order Araneae; family Nephilidae; genus Trichonephila; species Trichonephila clavata. The sequence continues at coordinate 30,447 of BMAO01036260.1, forward strand.
TGTAAAATAAAAATGTCATATTCATATGGAGGATAAATATTATTGTGCTTGAATACTTGATTGCAAAGAATATGCTTTGAATGCTTAAATTATATCGCAATGAATAGTTCAATTCTTACATAAAGAAAATTTATTAATTTTTTAAGTATTGTATAAATTGAATTTCTATTTAATCATAAAAAAATTAGCTTTTTTTGAAATTATCTAGCATTCTGTATTATGACGTTTTTAAAAGGATAATGGAATGTCAATAGATAAAGCAAATTAAATAATAATTTCTAAAGAAATTAGATCTTTTAAGCTTTGTTTTTTCTTTCGTAATCTGTGCTCAAAATAATTGCATACATTGGTATCAAAAATATTTTTATTAATTAAATAATTCAAATAAATTTCATTTATAGTTCTTACTAATTTATCAACAGAAGCACAAAAATAAGGTAAAATAAATAAATTCATGCGAGTGTATCAGAGTGTACTAAATCACAACGCAAATTTTAATCCTGATATTTCCATTAGATTTAAAGTAAGAAAGGAGTCTTTTCGAAATGAACAAATTGGTTTATTAAAGCCTCCTAAAAATATACAGGAACAAACGCATCTCCTCAATTGATGATAAAAAATGTAGTTTTCTAAAAAATGTTTTGGAGAAAATTGTTAAATAATATGAAATTAATGGTATATAATACATATATAGTACAACAAGAGCAATATAAAAAAAATAAGTCAATTCCTAATTAGGTCAACAACAAAAAAAAATTTTTTAGTTAGTTTTTATTAAATAATTGCAATTAATATAAATATATATATACGTATAACAGAATAACAATGTAAAGTGACAAAGCGATTTTCCTTGCAATTTCCCATTTTCCTTTCTATATAGGGTGTTGGACTATTTTTTGTTTGTAACTATTTATTTATTAATTAAATTTAATTTTTCTAATAAAAAAATAGTCTTGTAAAAAATAATCACATTCTCCGAAATTAGGTCATCTCAGGTGGGATTCGGAACCACGACCTTTGAATTAGAAGTCCACCGAGTTACACATTGCGCTACAGGGATACAACGCACGATTTTCCTTTCTATATATGATGTTGGACTATTGTTTTTGTTATTATTCATTTATTTTTAATTCAATTAATGAATTAATATTTGAAAATGTATTAACATTCCGTGCCATCCACTACTAGTTTTAAAAAATGTATTTGAACTTGAATGGATGAATAGAAAGAATGTTATTCACAATTGAAAATTGAACAAGTTATATATAAATAGGGAAAAGAGTAAACTCTAATAGTAAAATTGAATAAAATAAAATAATAAAAGACAAGTTGTAATTCCTTGTATATACATGTATATATATGTGTAAATAAATGTATATATATATATATATATATATATGTATATATATGAATATATATAATTAGATCTAAAACACACAAAATCCCTTATTTATCATTTCACTTTTATTTTCCGTAATAATTTCGATTCTTAAATTAAACACGTAATTATTTATCAGAAAAGATACTCCAAACCAAACACTTTTAAGCCCAGCTCATTAAATTTTATAGTCTCCATATGAAAGCTGCCACACACTCTTTATTTTTAAATCGAATAAATAAACTGAAAAGTATTATTAAACAGTGTTGTTCTTTTTGTTACAAATGCCACGCGATTGTCAAAGGCCCGATCAAAGCCCAAGAAATTCATCATGGCATAGGGCTAAGTTACGCCTGTCGTTAGCCGTAGCTTTAGGCACCATGTAGGTGACAGTACGATTTGGTCCATATCCATCCCAATTTTGAGGGAGGGCACCCTGGAGGTGGTCAGGGTCCTCTTCCACCAACCTCACTAGAGTACCCCTATGAAGCGAAGGCACAATACATTTACAAACATCCATGCCTTCTCCTTGATTCGAACCCTGTCCCTCTGGCACAGCAGTCAGCGTCGCTAACCACTATACCGGATGGGCGCAGTTCTGGTCATAAGTATTCAATCCAATTAAGATCAAAGCACTTGATGTTGATTTCTTTAGTGAAGGTTGTATGGGCTGCTGACAGAATGAACTCTGTTTTACACCACGTTCTTGATGCTGACATTGGATACACCATACATATATAGTTCAATTCAAGTACATTTGTTATTTATAATAACAGTGGATATAGTTTACTGTGCTTCTTATCTAATATACAATAATAAAAGCTTTAAAATTGATATCGAAGTGTGTTCACTTTGTTTATACTAAGGAGTTTATTTTACAAGAATTTGCTTGTTCTTTTAAGCTTACTTCGTGCATTGAGCCTAATGACCTAAAAGCATTTCACTATTCATCTGTTCATGTAAACAACTAAGTTGATGTGTAATTTCTAGCTTTACATATAACTCTGATCTTCGATACTTTTAGGTGGATACATTGAAGTGAATTACATCACTTCGTACGAAACAACAAAAGAAGAACAGCAAGATACTGAGGCGATTTAGATTTAGCCACTTAGACTCATGTTATTATTTAATACTATTTAAACCTTTTTTCCTTAAACACAACAAAATACAAAAAAAAGGTAGGATAATAAATAAATATAACAAAATTATATAAAAATGTACTTAAATTTATTTAATGTAATTTTGAATAACTCTGTGTCTAACCTTGCCAGGCTTGGTTTTTTTTACTTTTTAAATGAGGCATTGTGAAATCATTGAGTGAGTGAGTGAATATTAACTTTTTGCAATATTTAGCTACTCAAGAACTTTTGGCGATTGACATCGTTAGTTTGAACCATGAGCAGGTGACGAGGACAACACCTTAGCTATATGCATGCCACCCTTCCTCTAACTCCCACACCACACCAAGGGGAGGACATTTGAACCTCTATATATTTAAGGAGCATGGGTCCACTCCTCACGGCTGGTCCTTATCGGCACTAGGTTAGAACCCATGACAAGCCAGCCACAAGTCTGTTACCTTGACCACTAGGCTAAAAATCATTGAATTAAATTAAATAAGCATGTTAAAGTTAATTAATCCATTTTGTGCCTACAATTCTAAGCAATCACGATTCTCTGTAGTATTCATGATATAATATCAAGCATCACTTAGTATAAAGAAATTGCTCAAGGGTCCGTACAATTAATAGGTCCGTTATCAATAACTCTCGCTAGCTTCGTATTGGGATGTAAGTAAACAATAAAATTCAGTCAATCAACTGTTCTTTCTTCATGTCTATTACAATCATATGTGGATTGAAGCTAGTTTTACAGTATATTTAACAAAAAAAAATATTGAATGAACAAAATCCCGTTTCAAGTAATTTGAAATAATATATTACTGGAGTTTTAAAAATAATTTATAAACTATATTATTAAACATTTCATGTGTTTTAGTAGAGAACAAGCTCTCCTGCTTTAATATTTGATTGGAATATCTTATCAGATTGCGAATATTTTGCGTGTTTTGTAGAGATCACATAAATTGATGGATGGGGATAAATATTCTATGCACCATATGCGTCAAAAGGTTTTGTTAAAAATTTCGAATTCTCTGCTTCTCTTTATAAACATGAAGGAAATTCTTATCTAGTACAATTGACTTAATTGAGTTTTTTATGAAAGAAGAACAATATAAAATGAATACGGAAATCCCTTTGATGCTTTTGGAATAATAATAATAGGAAATATTTTAAAAAATTTTAATAATTTACTCATTTTTTGAATGGAACTATGTTTTCCAATATTTTGATACTTTTTCTTTTCAAACTAAGTAATTGACTTGTTAAGCTATTCGGAGATAACGCGAGGTAACCTTAGTTCTGTTTTAAATAAAAATAATCACTCAATTTTTTATTTAGATGTTGAAAATGCATGTTTTAAGGTCAGTCAGTAGGGTAAAAATCATGAAATGACCGATTTTGAGTTTTTGATATTTCTGAAATCTGTATTTCATTACCTTTCCAGGGATATAACATTTATGCCATATTTCCAATTAGAACTTTGTCAAAATGACTTAAAAATCATCAACTGGTGGGCCACGTCCCCTTTTGATAGATATTTGCCTTTTAAATATCCTGAAACAATTGCAAAGCCTTCTTTTTGTTTATTCAAACGCAATTAACTTTAGATAACAGTTGACTGTTCGATTAACTGTATTAGTTTGGTGGTGGAATTTCGAGTTACAACATGCTTCCAAGAGTTTTAAAGTATTATTTATTACTATTTAAATATTTACTTTCACAAGGTATGATTTTTTTCAAAACTACTATTTTCATAATTTATATTTTTAAAATTACGTTTAAAAAAATAAAATTTTTCTAAATTTACTGAATGTGGAAAAAAAGCTGCAAATTTACATTATATATTCTTTATGCATTCTTGTGGATACTGAAGTGATATTTTGAAAATATTAAAAAAAAAACATTTAGCTAAGAGCACATGTGTCAAAAAACAAACAACTTTGAATAAATTCAGTGATGATAAATAAAAGTCTGTTTTTAAAAAAACTAAATTTTAAAAAAAAATATCACTTTAGTATAAATATAAATGTTACTTTACTGTACAGACAAGTTTTTAAGTTTAAATATTCAAAAGTTTCTGAATGAATTGTACATACAAAATTCAGATGTGTAATACCATTTGTCGTTGCAAGAAGCTGGTTAAATACATAAAAATACCTAAATACAATGTTTAAAAACATAAAAACAGTTTTATTTTTGCTGTTTAAGAAATCATGTGTACAGTTTAGAGAAACTTTTGAAATTTAAAAGTCTTAGAAAGTTATGTTTGCATGTGAACACACAAAACACATATGAAAACTTTCGGAAAGACGTAAAATCATGTTTTTTCAAGTGCACACCAAAACCATATAGATAAATTTTTCCCATTATATTCATGATGATATATGCTCTACTTTGATATTTATAATACATAAATGCTACAAACTCTTCTAAAATTTATAGAGATTTTGTGATAATAGATGTAAATTTTACTAAATATCTCGATAAACAAAAACTGAAAAATGCTATGAATGTATTTTCTGATAATTTTAAAACTTTTTTCTATGATATTTTACTTAAAATATATTGACTTGATGCAAATGTTGAATAAAATGTGGCAAATATATGTGGTAATTCATAATTTTTGTGATAAAGTGACATTTCATGTTAAAAATGCATTTTTTTCAAAAGTTTATTTTTTTAAAAAGAATGTGCTTTTTTTTCTCAGAAAATAATGAAAGGATGCTTATAAAATTTCAATGAAACATAACTGATATAAAATTATATATATTGAAGTGAGCCTTTATAAATTTTCCAAAAATATTTTAACATACAGCATTTATCGTAGAAAAAAAATGAAAATTTTCAAGAAATTCATAGTAATATTTTTATGTTGCATGGTTTTCAAAAAACTTAACAATTTATTTGAAATATCTCACTTCAGCATAAATATTAAAGTCTAATTAATATTCAGACTAAATCAGAAGTCTTGATATTTAACAGTTTCTGAGAAAAAGTACACATATATATGTGATGATATGAGATGATTTTTGCGTTGCGTGTAAATCTTGTTATACACATAAAATTACATAAATTTCATGCTTAAAAACATAAAAACAGTTTTCTTGTTGTTTTGGATATCATTTATGTAATATTTAAAGAAATTTTTTAATTCTGATACTTTAAGAAATTGTGTTTACATGTGAATATACAAAGCACTAATGAAACTATTCAAAATGTCATATATTCATGTATTACTGTCTTATAAAGATTATATTTTTTTTAATTTGTGTCTTCTTTTGCTATAAATTTATTGCATGCATGAACTGGAATTTTTTTTAATATTTCATATATATTGTGAATACTGAAGTGAAATTTGAGATATTCCTCAGACATTTAGCTAAAAAGCAGATGTCGTAACATAGAAAAGGAAAATTTTTATAAAATTCATTATTCTACTGTGCAAAAATAACATTTTTAAACAGGCTGATCATTCTTTTAAAAAAATTTCACTTCTGTATAAAGATAAATGTTAATTTAATGCACACACAAATTTTTAAGCTTTGTGTTCAATAGTTTCTTAGTAAAAGGTACATAAATATATCGCAAAATGCAATGCCTTTTTCGTTGCACAAAACTTGTTACATACCAAAAAATACACAAATTTCATGTTTAAAAACATAAAATCAGTTTTCTTGTTGTTGTTTTGGATACCATTTATATAATATTTTAAGAATCCTTTTAATTCGGATACTTTAAGAAATTGTGTTTATATGCGAATTTATAAAACACTAATGAAACTTTTCGAAATGTCGTATAATGATGTATTATCAAAGTCATATTTTCATGTATTGACATATTTTCACATGGTATTTATTATGATTTGTAATCACAATAATGTATCAGAACAGAAAATTCTTCAACAATTGATGCATAATTTGAGAAAAATGATGCAAATGCTTTAAAATATCTCGATAGATTAAAAGTGAAAAATGCTATATATGTATTTTCTGAGAAATCTAAGTAAAAGAAATAAGTAAAAAGTCTTAAAAGATATTGATAATAAGCTAATATTTAAAAAAAATAGTGCAAATACAGATTGTAATTCATAATTTTTTTGATGAAGTGACATTTTATAATAAAAATGCAATTATCTCAAAACGGTGTTTTTAAAAATGCGTGTACCTTTTTCTCAGAACTTATTCAACGAAAGCACTTACAATCTTCACTGAATATTACTGCTATGTTAATATAGATAATGGGGTGAGCTTTTATTAATATACCCATAATATTTTTGTAAAAGTCAGTTATCGTGAAAAAAAATGAAATTTTTCAAAAAATAATAGTGATTCTTTACGATGAAAGTTTTTGAAAAAACTAAACAATATATTTGAAAAAGCTCACTTCTGTTTAAATAAAATTCTAATTGATATATAGACAAAATTTTAAGTTTGTACAATTAATAGTTTCTGCGTTTCTAGTACATAAAAATGCTCAATTTAACATTGTCGGGATAGGGGGTACCGACAGCCTTAATAATCAACTTATTTATCTCTTCTTTTGTATGAAATTCTAAAAATAATATTTGGATATAAATTTGTCCTTTTGAATAGTTAAGTAAAAACAGAACAAATTATGTACTTTTGTCAAGTTTTATCTGAAAACATTAAATTTTCTACCATTATACAATTTTTTTGCACTGATTGTTGAGTAATTTTCTTAAGTTACATGAAAACATTTAGCATGAGAAAAACTAACAATTGGATTAATATGCTTTATTAAAACCTCGATTTCAGTGTAATAATCAAATAATGTAAGATTGAGCACTGCAATACCTGTTTCATATCTACAGAATTTAAATTTGAGCAGCAGTATTTAATGTAAACATGTGATGGATCTATCCACGTCCTTCCTTTAATCCTTTTGGGAAATCTTTAGTCTATCAATTCGAGTTTGCTCGCAACGAAACCTCTGAAGAAACAACAGTTATTATGAAAATTAGATCGGATATATATAGTCTAGGTTTTCAAGCTAGAGAGATATTGAGATTTAGAGAATCTAACTAGAAGGAGAGAATGCTACCGAACAGGTATTATTATATTTTATAACGCGTTTCAGAGAACAGATAGTTGAAAGAATAAAAGCGACGATTAGTCATATAGTCAGATTATAGCTCAGACAGTTAGGGCAGTGTATATGATCCTGATGTAAGATGGTCAATATTGAATGTCTTCTCATAATTCACGTATTGCTCAGATTGGCAAAATCTCTTCTAGTTTGAATTTATAGAATTATGTCTGATGATAATTTATGTGCTCAATAATTAGATTGGTCAACTAACATGTCGATTCATCCTACCTTTCCTCCCACACCTCTAGGTGGGATTGAGAGAAGATACCAACCCTTATAAACATACAAAGCTTTTATTTGGTTTTTGTTTTTAAAAAATTTGTCTATTACGGAGAAAGCAAAGTACAGTAGAACGTCGTTTATCCGAAACGTCAAATATCCAAACCAGTTTTTTTTCTTGTTTTTTTTTGCCCCTTGCAGCAAAAACTCAAAATGTACACAGCGAAAAATAAGTGATTATTTTCCACAATAAAGATAAAATTGCGACATTTTGCACGTATTTTGCTTTTTCTTCAAACACGTTTCCCGCATATGATGATTTTTAATATTCGTATAGTATCCAATATCATATACTGTATGAATCTCATTTGATTTTCGGTTATCCGAATAACAGCATATCCGAACGGAGTCCGAACAAAAATTGATTCGGATAAACGATGTTCTACTGTATTATTAAAATTGTGTTTCTCTTTTAACTTATGTTGCTTAACCAACACACTATACAGCTTCTCTCGAGTAGTTGAATAGTGCGACGTTAACATTCAATCACTTACTCACTTAGCAGACACAGATATATGTGGAATAAGATTTGGTATAAATTTTGTACATTTCAATTATTTTTCAGAAGGACATGGTACGATTTACAAAAAAAATTTAATTTCAGGATTTTCAAAAAAATTTTTTTATAGCCTATGAGTGTATACCATGTAAAACAGATTTTGTTCTGAAAATTTCATAAAAAGTTAGCTATTTAACTTTTTAAAGAAAAAACTTTAAAATTTTAATTGATTTTAAAATGCTACTTCTTTTACAAAAACTAACGTACTTCCATGAAATTTGATTTACAAGTACACTGCTGGCCACCGTAAATGCAACACCAAGGAAGACAAGAAATAGCACAACAAAATTTATTTTGTAGATAACATGATGATCAAGTATCAAATGGTTAAATTTATAGACTTCTGTGAAGTGTGGTTCCTGCCAGAATCAGTAGCCAGAGTAGCCGCCATTGTTGGATATCAACGCTGCCACACGCCTCGGCATTGATTCAAAGAGACTTTGGATGTGTTCTTGGGGTACAGAAGATCAAGCAGCTTCCACACGTTGCCAAAGTTGATCTGGTGTGGCAGCTGGGGTGTAATCTAGGTCAATCATTGAACAACCATGGACCACATGTTTTCTATCGGCGAAAGATCCTTAGAGCGAGCCAGCCAGGGAAGCAATTTAATCTGGTGATTCACGAAGAACCTTTGGACAATACGTTCTACGTGTGGTCACGCATTATCCTGTTGAAATATGGCTGTGGCCAAGCCCTGAATGTAAGGAAAGACAACTGACTCCAACACCTCGGAGAAGTAGTGCTGGCTGTTTAAAGTACCGGCAATGCTTACTAAAGGAGTGCGAGAGTGATTTCCAAATACCACCCATACCATAACATCCGGTGCTGTACCAGTGTGGCGGTGCATAACGCAGGTGTTCAGCATCCTCTCTTCACGGTGTCTTCAGACTCGAATCCAACCATCGTGGTGTTGCAGACACAGATGCGTGTCTCGTCAGTAAAGACAACTTCATTCCATTCTGGCACCCACATCCTTCTTTCATCGCACCATTGACCGTGGAGACGTTTGTTTTGCGTCAAGGGTAGACCAAGCAATGGACGTCTTGCGGACAGACTACTCTGCTGTAAACGGCGTCAAATGGTACGCGCAGACACTGAATGATGCGTTAAAGACTCAATGTGCTGTACTATGGTTCGTAAAGTGACTGAGCGATCCATCACGGCCATGCGCACAATTTGCCTATCCTCACTTGAAGTGGTGCACTGAGGTGGATGCGATCGACCACGTCGGTCCGTCTTACCCTCCTGCATCCAACGGTCACATATCCGCATTACAGTTGTTTGGTTTCGTCCAACACGACTACCGATTTCCCTGAAAGATAATCTACAATCTCGGTAAGCCACTTTCCTTCCTCTGTCGAACTCGGATACTTGATCAAAAGCTGGTCGCTGTTTTGTACGAGACATAACTCATCGTTTTTTGAAAAAACCACAAGAAAAACACAATTGCTGAACTTGAAATCGTCGAAATCTCCAAGCCTAAATTAGCGCTTTGAGGTGGCTCTACTGGCGTGCGTGATGTGTATCTGCGCTGAAATTCCACTCATTTGCATATCTCACCTCCGCTAGTTGAAGTTGCAAATTTCATATTATTTGCGTGCTTCCTTCAGGGTGTTGCATTTACGGTGGCCAGCAGTGTACATCAAACTATGTATAACAAAATTTGTATGGTTTTTACGATAAATTGATTGGTATTGGTACAATACTTCTTTTTATGAATGCTTATAGAAAATTCCTTAAAAAAATGTATAAATTCTGAGTTAAATAATTTTTAAGAAATAAGTATTGCTTCGATTCAAAAATGCACCCCAATTTCCTTTTACGTGTACTATTAACAATAGGTAAAAATAAATTCAAAGCATTAGACACAATAAGGAAAAGGCCTTAGCATTTTAAAGGAAGACGAACTAGTTATTTTATCCTTCTGATATAAGTCAGTTTAAAATTTTGATTAACCTTAGGGACGTGAATAAAAATTAATGTAAAAGCTATCATAATTCTGCGTTTTTTATGTTTAGAGCTTTCAAAATTTTTGAGGCTATAGAAAAATACATATAAGAAATAATTCAAGCTAAAAAAATTATATTTGATTTTTGACCCATTTTTGTCAATTGAATATTACTGTGTCTCCTTAATTTACATTATTATTTATTTCTAGAACAGAGTCATAAATGACTTAATATTTCTTATGATAATACTTCAAAAGACTTATAACTAGGCACAGCTCCATTATTATTGTGTTTTTTGTGTAATGTTCTTTTTGGCTGAATGTTTTGTTTTACTAATAGAGAATGAGAATAATAAAATAAAAAGTCAATTTATATGTGTGAAAATCTGTATAAATTAATTTATGTGAGAATATTTTTCTCCTTCATAAATGAAATTATATATACATATATGCGCGTATATATATATATATATATATATATGTTAAATTGTAAAATTTGTAATTTTAAATATATTGGCCAAACTAGCAATAATATCAATATTCGTTTAAACCTGCATAGATCAAATACCAAAAATTACAAATATAATAACAATAATAATTCTAAAATTGAAATCAAGCACTTTCATCTACATGGCTTTGAAAATGTTGAAATTTCTTTTCTTAGAATAGTCCCACAAGCTAAAAATAGACTGTGGTGGGCGAACCACTTCATTAAATATTTTAACACTATATATCCTTATGGTCTGAATACCATACACTTTGGTAAAAATGTGTTACTGAGCATTCAACAACATAATAACAAGGAATATTTTTATAATAGTGATAATGTAATAAAAGTTAAACGAATAAAAAGAGGCAAAAGGAAGAAAAGAAATAGTAAACTACCAGTTGAGATTGCTCCTAAAGTTAATGATTTATGTATTAACTTTGAAAAGTCTTTTAACATTAAACATATTAAATATTTCCTGTTTGGTTTGAACAAAAAAGAAATCAAGTATACTAAAGTTATCCTCGATAAGCATAATTTTCAAGATTGCCATGCCTTACATATTATTAAAGATATTATTAATTTTCTCATTCATAAATTCAATATAAAAGATAAAGATTTGGTAAATAGTACTACTGAGTATTGTACAATTTTATTCATGAATAAATCCTATAATAACATTAATTTTTCAAAAACATTTAATAAATATGTGCACATTGCTTACCTATCAATAATGTTTGCATTAAAAAGGCTTTTAAGTATAATAAAAAAATTGGTAGCTCAATTTTTAACTACAATAAGATTAATGATTTGCAAAATAATACCTTTCTTTGTAATTGTAAGGATTATCCTGAATTTATAAACGAGCATCACAAACATGTTGTAAAAGGCAATTTAAATATTGTTGAAGATAATACTCTTAGGGAAATTATGTCAAAAGGTACTAGTTATAGATTAATGATCTCCAATAATAATAATGCCATATAAAAACAAATCTCTAAAGATATTTGTAACTACATTACTAAATTAGCAATTAAATACACTTTTCCTATTGAAGCTTTTAATGAATTTAAATGCAATGTTTTAAAAGAGTTGCTGAAAAATAACTATAAAACTGATTGTGGATTAATTTACAAAAATTTTAAGCATCATATTGTAGAACTACAAAAGAATTTCATTATTGTTTATGTTGATAAAGTTCCGGGTAATTATGCAATTATTTGCAAATGGTTGTATGCTGATATGCTTAATAGACATTTTCATAATAATAATGCTTTTAAAAAATCTAATTCTAGCAATAGAGAAATTTTTAATCGAATTTCTGCTTTTTATAAAATATTAGATTTACGCATTTCGGATATTAAATTCCTTCATATTTTCTTAACTCCAAAATTTCATAAAAATCCTATTAAATTTAGGACTTTAACAAACGGCTTTAAAACTTATATTACACTTATGGGTAGAAAGCTACAAAAGGTTATTCAATCCACAATAGACAGTATTGATAATTCGATTATAGTTAAGCATAGCTTGGATATCATTAAGTACATGCAAGATAAAAAAAATTATTTCTATTCACACCTATGACTTTGAAGATTTATTTAATTCCATAGATATTGGGGATATGGTAAAAATTCTCCAAAATAGCCTATAACAAATATTCTTTGAATAAACTAATTAAGTATGATAAATATCTTTCAATTATTCATCTAGTACTATATGAAAATTATATTTTTCACAATAATTCTTATTATCAGCAAATTAAAGGTCTTCCACAAGGAGGACCTGCGAGTAACTGTTTAGCCAATATTTATCTGCACTTTTATGAATATGATAACATTAGTATCGATTCTTGTTACTTTTTTAGATACATAGATGACTTAATCATCTTTAGTAATATAGTAAATTTTGTTCCTAGTTTTAAATATTATCCCCAATATCTGAAATTATTAAAAAACAATTATAATAATGACTCTGCAAACTTTTTAGACCTACAATTAATTGTTAAGAATAATATACTAATTAGTAATATTTTTGATAAAAGAGACTCTTTTGATTTTAACATTATTAAAATGCCTTTTTGGGAAAGTAACCTACATCTCTCTCTCTCTCTCTCTCTCTATCTATTTTTAGAAATATCATCTTAAATTTTATAAAAAGAAATAACGATTTAGTCACAGATAATGATGTTAAGCAAAATAATTTTAAGCTATTCCGCAATAATTGCTTGGAATACAACTATCCAAGTAACTTCATTTTTAAATATATTTCTAAATTATCTCTCTAATTCTCCTTTTCAAAGTTTAAGTATTATTCTTTGTTTTTTTCTCCTTCTGTTTTTTATTATTTTCAATTTGTTTTAGTTTGCTTTGTTTAATTACAAAAAAAAACTATCCAGGTGGCGCCACTAATTTTTGCATCTGGTTTTACCAAATTAACACGTAATTTTTAACGATCATTTAGCGTATTGTTCTCGTACGTACAGTTTTTCCCGCTCTCCGGTTATTTGCATTTTTTCATGTAGGTTTTTGCTTCAATATTCCTTTTCAAAATTATTTTTATTTATATGAAAATATGTTAGGATTCATTTCCTTTCATATTTTCTATTATTTTTATTTTATTTTTCTTTTGGTTGCAAATTACACGTGGTTGGCTTTAGGCCTAACTTTTCAATATTGGTATGTTTTCCTGTTATGTATAAAATTTCTGCTGAACAGGGGAAGGTAGGATCCATAAAATATATTTAACCCTAATTTTGCTGGTCCTAATTCAGCAACAGCTTTAGAAATCATAACAGGTCTTCATTTTAGTCTATTGACTCTTTTGGCTTCTTACATTTTAAAGTTCTAATTCTGTTCCATGTTATACATACGCTTAGTTAATTCTTCTATAATAGATTCTTCCATCATTTTTAAAGTGTGTTTCTTTAAATCTGGTTTAAATCTTCTAGCTTTGTTAGTGATATTATTTTGTATTATCAATTTTATTATGCCATGTATTTCTTTCATTTTATGTTACTATATATATATATATAGTTTTTTATTAAATCTGATATAAAAAATCTGGATTTTAACTGATTTGATAAGAAAATATTTAAATTTTATATATTTGTAACTTCCCAATAAGAAAAAAAGATACATCATAGAAATTCCCTGTTTTTCATAATATTTTTTTTTAACTAAGAATAAAAAAAATAGTAATAACATGGTCTCATTAGTGTTAAAACTTCTTATAAAAGAGGAACAGAATTTTTTTTCTTTAAACAAAATATTAAAGAATATTTAGGAAAATATGCCTCATTATTTCTATGTATAAACCCAAATATAACTCGAACCAGATTAAAATTTTTAATTCGAGAACTCCAATTTCACTTTCAGAATGCTAGTGCAAGTCTACAAACATCTACATCAAAGTCTACAAACTCGAAGTTATCAGAAACAAAAAAAAAATAGAAACAAAACACGAATCTTGTGAATTAACATAATGGTTATCTAGTGCATAAATTAGAATTTGTACTTTTATATTATTTAAATTTAATTTTCCCATCGGTTTTTAAAACTTTCTGTTAAACTTAACCCTTATTGTGTGTGTGTGTGTTTCACTCTAGTGCATGTGTATATAACTTAGGCCCCTGTATAAATAGAGAACAATCTTTTTATTTTAAAACTTATTAGGAAACCAAAATACGAGGACTGGAAATTAAACAATGTTAACTCAACGAAGAATGTTGTAGATGAGCGGCCATGCACAAAATAGATTTGAAAGAGGTGAGGTGGCGCTGCTGTTGATTTGTAGAGTGCAAAAAATAGTCGATCTATTTGGAAAGACAATTATTGTTGTTGTAACAAAGGGAAGAGTTTTGTTTCCATCATTTTAAAGCACGTTTTCATAAAGTGATCAGCCATCGTGGGTAAAAATCAAGAGCACCCGCCGTAAAAATACAACAGAATGTTAGCGAGGATTACTGGAAGCTATGGCGGAAATGCATCACAGTATAGGAAGGTTGCACGGTGGGTTAAAGTGTTTCGTTTGGGTCGAAAGGAGACTGCTAAATTGCAACGCAAAGGTCGGTTCCTCTAAATTAAAGCGTCAATCAAATGCATGGCGTCACCGTGGTCCGCCACTTCCACAGAAATTTCAACAGGAACCCAATCTGGTGCAGGTTATGCTGATTGTGGCATGCGAACGACTGGGAGAGTGTAATTATGTGCATTCAGGACAAACTGTAAGTACAGATAAGTAGTGCCGATTTCTACAGTGCCATCTGCGTCCGGATATGCAGCGGTAACTTCCACGTTTATTGCAAAAAAATCACTGCATCATGTTGAATGACAAAACTTATATCCCTATCGTGTTGCATGGCAATGTCGCTCTCCTATTGTGACGGTGAAGAAATTTCGTCCTCCCTATTCATTTGAGATGAATCCTTGGGACTTCGACGTGTTTTCGAAGTTGAAGGAACTTCCTGATACCGCTTATTCCATGAAGTTTTATCAGTACGCCTAGCAGTAGCTGGCATCAACAATCAATGCATTGTCAATGATCTCCAACGGCTTTCTGATGTATGACAAAAGGTTAATAGCTTTGCTGATGATTACATAGAAGAAATATAATGCAATTGTACATGTAAGTTCATTAGAAATTGATTGATTTATACCTATGATGCCGTCACTTAAATCACAGCCCTCGTTTAAATATGCGCTAAAATATTTATAATTCATTTATGAGGTTAAAATATTTATAATATCATTCAGAAAGGTATGTTAAAGGCCTTTGTAATTTCTTGAGTTTTTTCTTTCCATTGAAATACACTGAAGCCCTCGTATAGCAGTGGAAAAAGGTAGTGAATTTGTCAGTGCTGTTTGTTTCGAATCATGGATTCGAATCTTAATGCCTTGTTTAAGGGTCGCCATGTACAGGAGGAGGAGGATGCTTATAAAATCCGGTCACGATTAAAATTATTACATTGTTTTGTTGTGAAAGTATGGAAAGCTCAAATTTCTTCCTCGACAATTGACCAAGATTTAAAATCAAGTGATTTGTCTCGCACAGTCCTAATAAGTTAATTAATGAACTCTCAAATTAAGAATTTTAATGAGTTCTGAATTTCATTCCAAGCTAAAAGATAAAAATTATTAACTGGTTAACCCCTTCAGGACCGGCGGAAAGAGAATGAAGTATTTCCACAGGTCCACGCATTCCTATAGTATAGGCATACACGAGGCCAGGTAAATTTCCCTTCTAAGCCTAATTTCATTTAAAAATTCATGTAAAAACTTAAATGCAATGAAATACGCTCTAATTTATATTTTAGTATAATTGATAACATATGAATGTACAGAAAAAATATTTTTCGCTATATTGAAAAAAAAACAATTGTGAATTTTAAACAGAATGTTTTCATTTTAATAAAAAAGTACACTTCACTCTTTTCATCGTGATGATTAAAATGAAACAGGCACAAAATTTACAAAATACTATCTTTCAAATATCAAAAGAGAAATTTACTTTCATATCAACTTAATGCGGTTCTGATACAAATCTTTTAAATAACACCTAAAGAATGGGGTTTTTTTTATCTTTAATTAATCCTTATAATGCTTTTTGCTTTCTCAGTATCCCTTTAGAACAGGGGTTGGCAACCTTTTGAGTTGAAAGAGTAAAAAATTACAATTTACAAAATTTCATTTTAAAGAGCTACAAAATTTTTTCTTGCCAACAATAAATAATACTTGAATAAATAAAAAATTTTGATAAAAAAAACTAATCTAATTATTTATAAGAAAAAAATGTCTAATTATTCATGTATAAGTAGTGTTTTTCACAACAAATTGTATAATATATATATATGTGTGTGTGTGCGCGCGCATGTGTGTACGCTCACTTCCAAAAATTAAGCACCAAGATTTAAATGCAAAAAAATTAATATATACTGATTTGATTGGCAAAAAATTTGGCAGTAAAGTACATATATATTTATACATAAAAAGAAATCAACAATTATATGCAGAAATGAAAGCAGTATTAAATTTTTGTAAGTTATCAGATAATGTCATACTGGAGAATTAAACAGAATTATGTATAAAGTGAAAATAAACAGCATCAAATGAAAAAAAAATTAATAGGGTATGCGATCCCCCTCATCTGTATGCAAAGTTTACACATTCTGACCATGTCCAATTAGGTGGTCAACCACCGCAGTTCTTCTTGTAGAGCAGTTTCCAGTTCAATAAGTGTGACTGGAGGTGAGAAGCGTAAAGATACAGCACGGCCGAGAGCATCCCAACGATTTTCAATGGGACTAAGGTCGGGCGAATATGCTGGCCACGCCATACGCGCAATCCCTTCACTCTCCAGGTAGTCATCGACAATGTCAGCTCTATGCGGGCGTGCGTTATCGTCCATTAAAACAAAAGTAGGACCAACTGCTGCAGCGTACAATATCACAATGGGTTCTAGGATTTAATCTCGGTACCGGACAGCCGTCACAGAACCCCGTTTAAAGATGTGCAGGTCGGTGCGGTATCCTAATGAAATCCCTGCCTACACCATAATGCATCCGCCTCGGAATGCGTTATTTTCGGTGATGTTTTGGGGCTGATTGCGTGTTCCTTGTTTACTCCCTATCCTTATACGCTTGTCATCTGGCTCCAAAACAAATCTTGACTCATCAGTACACATGACATTGCCCCAGTCAGACACAGTTGAATTGTCATATTCCCGGCACCACTTTAATCGTGCCCCTCTTGATTGGATGGATAGAGGAACACAAATTCGTGATACCCGGGCATACAGTCCATTCATATGTAATCTTCGGCGTACAGTAGCTGCATATATAGCCTTACCAATGGATGCTGAAACCATAGATAGCACACGTGTGGAGGTCGCTCTGTGATTCAGCTTGGCTTCAATAGCAATATATCGATCTTCCGCAAGGGTTGTAACCCTTGGGTGACCACGTATGAGCCTTCGGACAACTGTCTGTGTGGTTTGGAATTTTTTCCATAAACGTGAAATTACAGAACGGCTAAAAATAGAGCAACATCTTTGATCGACTGTCCTGCTTCAATTCCCCACAGCACGCCAGCGCTCAGAATTTTCCATTCGTTTTCTGGAAGTCATAGAAACACGTATGTCTTGTAAACAAATTGTAAGGAAGTTTTAAACACCTTCTATCAGCAATTACAAATCAACTTCTGTAACCCTTCATAAAGCTGTCTTCTTATAAGACTGCACTTTTTGCATATTTCTTGACATGAAAGCACGATTTTCTGTTACCTAACATATTTGCAACACCTCTGCAGCGAATCGCATCCTCTTCAATTCTGATTGGCTTCCGGAAATTAGCATTTTCCTCTCCGTGCTTAATTTTTGGAAGGGAGTGTATACATATATATGGCATTATTAGATAATTACTTATTCTTTAAGTAAAAAATTAAAACAATTAAACATTTACTTACAGCACTAACTTGTACTTCAATAAAAAATAAATGACTTATTAAATTCCCTGGGAGCGTTGGCTTTGCATTGTCTTTGAAAGTTTGAATAAATTTGGCTCATAACTTGTTGTTTTAAGTTTAAAACAAGACTCTAAATCTTCATTTGTTAGTTGACTTTCTACTTTTCTTTTAATTATATTCACGTAAGAGAACGCTTGCTCGCACGAATATGTCCATCTGAAGTAGCCAGCACTCCAAATACCAACTTCCCTTCACTGTAGCAATCTGAAAAACTATTCTTTTTGTGGAATATACAAGTAAGTGCCTCAACTCGCGGCATTTCTTTTAAAAAAAGCTGCCCTCTTTTGTTCCGTTATGTACATACATTTCTGGGCCTCCAACTCTTCCAACTTGCTTTTCAACTTTGTAAATTTTCCGTTCCAGAAAGCTTTACTTGTTAAATTGGTCAATTGCTTTTCTAGAGATCCAGAATCAACTCCAAATGTCTCAATGTGAATTTCGTTGTTATTTGTATTGAGTGGATTTACTATGAATGCTGGAGTGGTTTTGAATCGCTGAAATCTGTCAGCAAATTCATCATTAATTTTTTTATAACCTAGCTGAAGTAATTCGTGTCAACAGTTGCACTGGCTTTATCGCGATATTACTTTAAAAATTGAAAATGAAGTAATTAACCGTTCTGAATATCTTCTGCAAAAAGAATTAGTTTTTCTTCGAAACAAATCAATTCTTCTACCAAAACATAGGCTGGGTTTCCCTTTCCTTGCAGTTTTAGATTCAGCTCATTTAATTTCGCTGTGATATCCACCATAAAGTAAAAGTTTTGTAACCCTTTGTCTAATTCAGGGTGATTAATGCTTTTTTCATTGAGGAATGTATTTATTTCATTCAAGCACAAAGCAAAACGTTTCAACATCTTACCTTTGGAAAACCATTGCACTTTATTGTGAAGAAGAAGGTCGGAATTCACTGAGTCTCCATTTCGTTTCAGAATTCTTTAAACTGACGATGGTATAGTGCTTTTGACAAATTGCTGTTAACAATCCTGATTACAAAATTCATGACCTCAACTATTTCGGCCAGAAATGTTTGGCCACAAAGCGCTTCTTGGTGTATTATGCTGTGAAACGTAAGCATTTCGTGGTTTATTTTTCTCTGAAGAATCGTTGTTGCCCCTTTATTTTTTCCTGTAATACTTCTGGCTCCATCAGTTGCGATTGAAACTATTTTATTTAAATCGATCTTTTTGTCTTCAAGGCATTTTTGCACGGCATTCGCTATATCTTTCCTTCTAGTTTGTTCGAGAGCGGTAACAATCCTAGAATTTTCTTCTTTTGGACCTTGCGATGGCATATACCTGACAAAAAGGGCAACTTGTTCCGTGTCTTTTGTGACGCAAGGCTCATCTATAGCAAGTGATAAAGCAGAAGAAAGTTGAATATCTTCCACCTGCAAATACGTTAGATTTGAAGACATTTTAGCTTTCTATCTTGTACTGTTTTAGTGGATAGTAGCAAATCTTTGCTTTTTTTCCAAGATTTATGGTTTGTTTTTGAAATCATAAAACAGTTCTTGAGATGCACATATAAAGCAATCTTTGACATACTCACCATCTGGGAATGGATTGGATTTTTTTCGCCATTTCTTTTGATACCGTGAAGCTTGCCAGATTAACATTACTTGTAGATTGCGTCCATTTACTTAACATGGAACTTGATTGCTGTTTTTGTTTTTGGAGCTCGTCGACAGCTTTTTTTCCGTTCTTTGCCGACTGGATATTTACTAGCAAACTGAGCATGTTTTGTAATGAAGTGTCTCTTTGAATTTGATTTCTTATTGAGTGCGAGTTTTTCGTGGCAATGAGACAAGTCGGAAGGCCATCTAAGCTGCATATGAAAGTGAACGACTCCGTCCAATCCCGATTGAATTATCGATGCTCTTCTTCAGTTCTTCTCTCTTTTTTTTGTAGATGACATGCTTGCAGTGAAGCTGTAATAATAAATAATTTTTAAAACTATTATTTAGGTATTCAAAACAGCAGATGACACACAACTTTTACAATTATTTACTATGTCAATGTATCTCTACGTAAATACATACGAGAAGCGGGGCATAATGAAATATAATTTATCAAAAAAAAAATTTACAACGATATTTTACAATTAAAAATACTTACCTAAATAAAATAAATAATTATCTTATAATTTAATTATTAAAATAAATAATATAGACACGAAACACTGTTTTTCTCACTCTCTCACGTACTGATTGACTATATGTACATAGTTTCGTCGCATCTGTGGTCGCCTCTCGAGTTTGGTTATCGCCGACCGGCATGAACGGACATGTCAGAACTGTTTTTATCATAGCGTAGCCTGCACATTTTAGTTTCTTTTTTTTAATTTTGGCAAATATAGATACTTAGTTTACGAGTAAAGGTGTTATGTCCAGCTATTCTGAAATCAATGTAACATGCAAAGCATATAAACAATCTAAAACTGCAAATACCTGCCTACTTTGATTCTTAGAGTTCAAAAATAGGTTTATTAAATAGCAATTTACAGGTACTTACACTTATAATTACTATTTTAACGCTAATTTTTAAATAACAAAAGCTATAAAATAGATAAAATAGGTAATTTATTAAATATATTTTTTAATAAAAACACTTTCGTGGTGTTATTCAATAGTTGTACTATGTTTCATTTTTAACAATTCTTATTGACTTCAAAAAAGTAATTATGTGTCTTATTTGGAAAAAAATATGTATATTATGTATTTTAAAAATTTAATATTTGTTATGTTACCGACCTTTACCTCGGTTTGTTTATTATTATATATATATTTGCATACCTTTGTGAAGATAATTCCCTCTTAACTCTTCTAATTAAAACAACAAACCATACGTCACAGCCAAAGCACTGGTGAAGACGCCAAATTGTCTTGCGTCGAAAGCAAATTGAAACCTACATAGAAACAAATGACGACGGCGTCATTCAACCATTTCCGACGAACTGACGACAGTGACGACGTGTGTCACGGGGGAGGGGTGTACTGAAAAGCGAGTACAAGTGAATGAGAGATAGAAACGGTGTATAATATTCGTTAATCAATTCAGAAATTATTTTTAAAAGGTTTTTTTTTATAAAATAAATAATATTTGCGTATGGAACTAAAGAGCAGCAACTTCACATTCAAAGAGCCGCAAGTTGCCGATCCTTGCTTTAGTATTTTTTTTTCTGTTTTTATAGTTGTGGCAATTCTAAATGTGATAGCGACGGAAAGAAACGTTTGCTCTTACTGAACTAAGAATGAGGAAAGATTTTTTTTTCCGTTAAAAATGAGACATCACGTTTGTTCTATGAAAATCTGTTTAAATGTCTTTTCGGTATTAAAATTATTGATGTAAATATGAACGAAACTATTATTTTGAATGTCTAATGCCCAAAAAATTAATAAGCTTTCCTTCTTTTTCCAACTTAGTCCAAATATAAACATAAATCCAAAGCGCAGTAAATCATAAACCTTTAAATGTCCGATTTTTTCAAAAAATCTAAACATGTGCAGTTATTTATTTACATTCACAAATATTTCGTATCTGTTTTTAAAAAACCTTTGAGCCGAAAGCACGTATTGAAAATCAAAGTTTTGTTTTAAACATTATTCGAAAAAAACGGACTTTAACCGCCAATTAGTACTTTGTAAAAATTGATATAAAAACGTTCCAAACTCTGATCACACAGGTGTCATCATGGACATCAGAGAAGGGAAATCGCAATCACATATACGTCACCGTGGGTTCTGGCGAGAGAAACGCATGCTCATGGTGCTGAACTGGTTAATGTATAAACTTGAGTTCTTTAATTATATATTGAAATGTCTTAGCATAAGACCAATATATATTTTAAAAATTCCAAGTACTTAAATATTTTATATAAAATAGGAAAGAGGAGAAGGAGAGAGAGAGAGAGAAGAAAGAAATATCTGTTCTTGTGAAAAAATTTTCATCATAATCTCTTTCTCTCTATTTCTCACCGTATATATACAGTGTATGTGTATCTGTTCGACGATTGGAAGTAAGCAGCAAGATCCTTCCGAAGAAAAACAGTTTTTTATTCAGCCATCTATCCACACATCTAAGCCGGGAAATAAACCATCGCCAAATACCCTGATTTTTAATTGAATTGTATATTTATTTCGATAACGGATAAATAATCATTTTTTATTTTAGGTTTCCAATGGAGAGTAAACCGTAGGAGCATACGAGCGAAGGCCGTAAAAATTAATGATCTGGGATTAGAATCTTATGTTCGGGATGTTTTTTCTGAGAAATCGTGGGGTCGTGGTAGCCTAGGTTGGTAACTGACTCGTGGCTTGCGTGTCACAAGTTCGAGCCCAGTACCACGTAAAGCCCGCTATGTTGGAGAGCGATGCATGTAAATTCTGTCGAGAGCTCAAACGTCCTCCTTTAAATTCATTTGCGTTATTTCTGACGAGTAAGATTTATTTGCAACAGATGGCGCCCGTAAGTTTTTCTAACGAAGTATAAGAATTGAATTGAATTTTTTTATATTACTTCTTTTGTTTCATGTTTATGTGAAAAAAATGTCATTTTACAATGGAATAATACAATTATTTATACCATATAGGTGTGAATTTTTGTGTATTAAATTAGAAAAAAAATATTTAGTGTTGAATACATACGAGAAAACACGAATGACACAAAAATAAATTTAATAATGAATAAAGTGTAAACGATCTTCACTAATTTATAATTGTTTTCCTTTGTAAGTAATTTCCACTCAAAGGTTTGGATGTTCTGTTAAAAATAACATCTGTAAAGAATAAATGCTTAGATATTTAACCATGTTGTGCATTTAAAGTAAAATTGCTTTTCTTTCATAAAAAAAAAGTTACCTAGGATTGTTTAAGTTTTATTTTTGTTTATTTATTGAAGCAAATATTTGCGTAAAAATTTTTAAAAAAATTATTCTAATATTGAAAGAGTTTTCTTTCAAAGTATTTTTAACACAGCATTCTTTGTTTAGGCTCTCATTATATTCTCGAAATAACTGCTCGCCCGTCTTAAGAAGAATTCTCATTCTTCCAATCTTCTCATTTCAATTAAATAAGGATCTGATTAAGTGCCTAAAGAATTCGAAAGAGAATTTGTAAGTTGAAGTGACTGGAGAAGTCCTTTCCATGTCACATACACAAGCAACACGTTCTTCAGAAAGGCAGTTTGGAATCTGTGATAAAAAATTTTCTCTCAAGGAATGTTACCTTAAAATCAATAGTTCAACGTTTCAGTAAACTTCCAAGTTTATTTCCTTACTAAGAGCTATGGTAAAATGAATTCAAATATCCTCATGAGAATGACATGTTGAAAGCGAACTTTCTCTGATGAGGTTCACATTCTTTAAAGAAACAAATTTTTATACACGTTTCATAGAAACTTCATTTCTAAAGGAATAATTTCCCAATACTCATCTAGACAGTTGTTAGAATCAAAAACGTAAAATGTCTTTCAAACATTTATTAGTATACTTATTTTTTGATATTTATGAAACTACCAATTTCATAGACGCGACGAAATACAGTTTTCCCATCATATATTTGATAAATAATCTTATATTATAAATAAAGAAAGTTACAATTTTGATGCTATGACAGATGCTGTATGTATAGTTTAATCTACTTAGAGCTTCAATGTACTCTGTTTCATGTTCAATGTCTCTGTGTAAAAGTCAATGTAAATAAAAAATATCAAACAGAATATTGTACATTATTGTATATGAATAAATCGTATGGAAATATTAATTTTCCCAGCATATTTAAAAAACACAGTGTTTATTTGGAGGCACCGACGAGATCAAATGATGCCGTGGTTGAGTTCGATAAATCCAGAGATGGAGAAAATAGTTATTATTTATATTTACAATGAAGATGCACAGTTACATTTTGCAATTTAAACTAATAATGCGGATACACCTTTGAAGGTGTTGCGGGTAGGTGCGGACAAAGACCTTGCATCAGTCCGTTGAGCCTACTGTGTTCAGAATGTTCTGGTGCGGCGTCTGCAAAGTTCAGTTGGAGTAGCAAGGCGGGAAAGTACGGCGCCACAGTTACAGTTAAGTGAGGAGTGTCGGCAACATACTCCCACCCTATATCCGAACTAGTTCGGATATATAGGAAGTTTGTAGAGTTTATGAACAGGTCGTTTGTAAATGGTGTCTTTTGAAATAATTGGTCTGTTGCAACTGATTCTCCATTGGTCGGGTGTTTTCGCGGTGTCTCATCCATTTGTCACCTTCAATGCGAAAATTCCAACCACATGGGGATTGTATAAAAAATTAAATGACAAAAATTGTTGTTATACGCCCACCATGTGTCTGTAGTTCATGGTTAAGGTACAACTTGTAGTCACTCAAGTGCCCCTTCCTTGTACAACATTGTCATGTGCTATTTCAATAAATATCACTTTAAGCCTTTGAAAAAAAAAATTCAAATGATGCCGTGGTTGAGTTCGATAAATCCAGAGATGGAGAAAATAGTTATTATTTATATTTACAATGAAGATGCACAGTTACATTTTGCAATTTAAACTAATAATGCGGATACACCTTTGAAGGTGTTGCGGGTAGGTGCGGACAAAGACCTTGCATCAGTCCGTTGAGCCTACTGTTTTCAGAATGTTCTGGTGCGGCGTCTGCAAAGTTCAGTTGGAGTAGCAAGGCGGGAAAGTACGGCGCCACAGTTACAGTTAAGTGAGGAGTGTCGGCAACAGCTATATTTCCATTACTTTATTCAATATTAAGAACGCTACTTTTAGTTTCTACAACCCACTGTGTTTGACTATATATATATATGTAATATAAATACCATATTTATACTTGAATCCAAGACGCACTATTTTTCCAGTGTTAATGCTACTGAAAATCAGGTGTGATTCAGAATCGAAGGCAAGACTTTTGTTAGATGGGGGAAATTAAATTTTCTCCCCTTTCAAACGAAAAAATTTTGTCATTTATTCTGGTTAATTTCATGTGTCCGCGGTAGCCTAGTGGACAAGGTATCGGATCGTGGCTGGCATGTCATGAGTTATAGCCCAGTACCACTTAAGATCCGCCTTGTATGGGAGCGATGCACATTAAATCTGTCGAGAGCTCAAATGCCCCCCCCCCGTTGGTATTTGGCGGTAGTAAGGAAAGGGGTGCCAGTTCAGGTGTGCGTCCTCGTCACTTGATCATGGTTCAGATTTACGAGGTCCGTCGGCCAAAAGCCCTCATGTATCTGAACAGTGCGACGTTAATATTCACTCACCATTCACTGGTCACTTTCATCGGTGAGTTTTCCTATTTCGCAGTTTATCATTAGTAACTCATTCTATTATAAACACCCATATCTGCTCGAAAATTAGCAAATTTTTTTGTAAACTCTTTCTTTAATGATCTAAACATCAAAGATATCGGTAATACCATCACTATGGCACAAGAATGAAAAGGGAGGCAAATTTATAAGCAGAAAAAATGAAGTGAAATTGCCCTTTGAAATTTTGAGACGCCATGAAAACAAGTATGATTCGATGGCGTAATCAAAATGATTTAACTTTGGCTGGTTAAGTGTTCAAAAGTCTTTAATATAATTCTTTTACATTCTTTTTAAAAAAATGGTTGCACAGAAAATGCATTGGATGTCTCGAAAGAACGCCACGGTGTAGGAAAATGGCGAAGCCGGTACCAATTCCGAAGTCATCTATGACAATGGGAGTGACGCGAATCTTTTTCGAAACGGGATACTGGCGGTTAGAGTAATTTTATCTTCATGTATGTATTTGAAAGTCTTTAATTCTGGTAAAATAATTATTTATTATAAATCTCTCTTATAATTATTTGTTATTAATTTTTTATATAAATTTTTTAAGTAACTGACATTGATAAAACTTTTACACGTTTTTTTTTTGGTTTTTATTATTATTATTTTTCCTCAAAAACGTTGTAGAGAATTGGGGGGGGGGTTTAGAATCAATGACAACATTTTTTTATGAAAACATTTAGAGAATTTAGGTTTCGGCTTAAAACAGATGGCGGCTTATATTCGAATAAATACGGTATATTGTGCTGAAACAAGTTAGCGTTTTTTTATCTTGGTTAATGAAAACACAGTTTTAACATTAGACTGTCCATTTTTAAGTGACATTTCACTATGAAGCTCACACTTCCTTAACATTGTTATGTTTATGTTGTAAAATAACAAAATAAAAAGAAAGGAAAAAAAAATAAAGAAAAACCTTGATAACATGTGGTTAGAGATTTCAATATTCCAGGAGCATTGCATGTTAACTGGAAAGGGAAAAATTAGAATAAAATAAATCAGGCTATTTTTTTCCTCATTACTTAAAAAAATGGCTTACTTGAAATAGCTGAAACCACTAATGGAATTTTTAAACTTTAGTGATTAAAAAGGGAGAAAAAAGCAACATTTTTTCAAAATACTGGTTTATTCCTTGCAAATTTTTTTTTTCAGTCTCAGTTTATTGTATACTACTAAGTACAACTATGACAAAATTCAAATAAGAACTACGGAAGTTAAAGCTGAGCACCTAATATAAGTATTTCTTGGAGATCTTACAAGATTTAAAAAAATTCTTTAAGGATATGCTCTTTTCAATATGTTCTTTAAATAGAGCGCTTTCATAATTTAATTTGCGCATCCTCTATAGCAAATTGATATTAAATAAAAAAAATTAAAACATTTTGAGTTTTAGGGTTTAAATAATGGTTTTAAAATGTAATAAAATCTACCCAAAATAAAAAAAAATATTTTACTTAATTTTCTTAACCAATTATTCAGCTTAAAATTTGATTGAATGAAAATATATTT
>BMAO01036261.1:0-30188 GCA_019973975.1 Trichonephila clavata
TATTTCCGAGCTTTGAACAAACTCTAAAATGCCCTTTGTCTGCTATTATTGGAGCTGTACACACATCATCATCATCTACTGCCATGAATTCTTCCGATAAAAGAGTAGGACAGTCCAATCTGGCTGGTATTTTCCGTATTTTGTTCATTCCCAAAAGGGAAATCTTTTCGAGTCAAGCGAATTCCCTTTCGTGTAAAGAGAAAAAAAGTGCATGGCAGTACAAAGTAGTTTATCGGGACCGTTGTATTATTTCGTGTTAACCAATATTTCGTCTTTCGCGTTCAAGGTATTTCACAATACAGTAGAACGTCGTTAATCCGAATCAATTGGGACCGTACACTGTTCGGATGCGCGATTGTTCGGATAACCGAAAACCGAATGCGATCCATGTAGGATATGAACGGACACTATACGAATATTGAAAATCATCACATGTGGGAAACGTGCTTGAAGGAAATATAAAATGTGCAAAATGTCGCAATTTTACCTTTACTGTGGAAAATAATCAATTATTGTTCGCTGGTACCATTGCACACCTTCGCTTTTCGCTGCAAGGTCTTTGATTCTCTTGAGCAGCAGCAGTAGTTGAGTAGAACAGCACTCTGTTGTTCGTACCACTCTATAGCTGTCTCTAACACAGAAAAACACGTCAGCATTTGATGGACCTTTGCTACTTTCATTGTTGTGTGTTGTCCTCATCTTCGTCCGTTTCATCTTCGACAGGGTCGGATTCTTCTTGCACGGAAGTCACAATCTCGTCATCATTTAGCATTTGAAATCCACAGTCGCTTGCTGTCTGCATCGCTCCACCTTTCTGTTAGCGAAACGGTTCAATGCTTTCAAGTTTTGTCTCTATGTTCAAGGCGTTGCTCTTCCGTTTTGAATTCGAAGCCATAGCATTTTACAACTCAACAAAGGGCACGAATACACCCCTCAGTTGGAAACAAACTGACCTAATATTCCGCGAAGATATTTACCAAATCCCACAACTGTTTGGTTTGCCTGTCACTTTTGGCGCCTCACGTGAAACAACTGTTGAGCATTGCACTGTTCGAAAACGTATTCATATACAGTACATGTAGTTGACAAAAAAAAACTGGTTTGGATATTTTGACGCTCCAGATAATAAACGTTTGATAAACGATGTTCTACTGTACATTTAATTTTATAAAAATTTGGCATTCGGCAATTGTAGAATCTTGGAGGCTTCATTAAATTTATATAGTTTTGAAAATTGAAAGGCATTTGGGAACTTAAATTTACTGAAAAATTCTCACGTAATTTTAAAATGGCATGTTCATTTAATAAATTTTTCAACACGTTTGAAACATGTCTATTTGATCTGCGAAAGTTATAAATTCTATAGTTTTAAAAAACTAGAATTAGGAACATTTATTTTATATTTCCAATTCAACCATCTCATACTTGCTCATATGTTATTGAACTACAAAACATATATAATGGTCTTTCTCAATATGTTTTATAGATTATATATTTTACAGATGATTCAGAAGAGATATTAACAAGATGAAGAAACTGCAATGCAAATGCAGTGACAGTGCAAAAAAAAAAAAAAAAAATACCGTAAACAAATGTAGAAATCAAAGTAAAAACTCTTTAAAAATTAGGTTATAAAATAATTCCAAACATTACACAATGATTTTGAAATTCATAGCATAAAATCAATAAATAGCTATTTTTCAGACTGGAATGTCAAAATAATTTTATATAGTTAAATTTCATAAAAAAGAAGGAAAATTGAAAACGCTTACGTATTTAAAACAAAAAAAAATTTTTTGAATGTTTTGCGCTATAAATAAAATATTTAATTTGTCACTCAGATTTTTTATTAAAATTAATACATTTTTTATACTTTAAATATTTTTTTATACAAATGATTTTTATCATTCTTTATTTCAAGTACAAGAGGAGTGAGGTTTGAGAAATTTTTTGGATAGATATAAATTACGGAAATAAAAATTAATATTAAAAGAAATTAGGAGTAACAATTTAAAAGTGTATTGTTACATTTGCTTACATATAATTTACAATAGGAATATACGATTTTCCATTTCAACTTTAACGTGTTTCACAAGAAAAGTTTAGAAAAAAAGGGAAGGGGAGTTTATATATAAAAAGTCAAAAGAAGATAAACAAGATATTGGTTTTGCCCGTATACCAACCAGTAAAATCTTAAGACTTCTTGAGGCCCTGGTTTTTATGCAAAAGTAAGCCTTACCTGCAACCTTTTTAATGTATCCAACTACCCCAAAATTGTGAATTTCGCAAAATTTTACAAATTTTTATCATGATTTTATTTTATAGTCCATCTTGTTAACTTTATAAAAATATTAAGTTTATTATTTTCCATTCACAAGAACAAAAACTACAAGTATTTTAGTAAAAGCAGATGCCATTACTTTCAGCAAGATGTCATACTTTAAAATGCGTTTAACTCGAAATGTGTTTTTTCTTAAAATATTTAAACGGGAACAGAGCGATCGCTCAAAAAGTTTTGAAAATACTTAACTGAAATTTTTTGTGTATGTTCTCATAACAGTAAAAGCTCTTAAACATCACATTTGTCAATCACTACTTTATTAAAAAATTTAAAATCCCTTATGTGAATATAATCCCTGTTTTTAAATTAATTTCATATAACATTAAGATAACGTACTCTAGTTCTTGTAAAAATTAAAATATCTCTTATCTGAAGATCATTTCAAAAATGAATAACAAATCAACACAATCTTTGTTTATGTAAATTTTTACCATCTTTTTTCTGTTTTAATAATAATGATTTCTTTTTCTCTCCTTAACTTTAGTATATTTTTCTTAAAATGTACTAAATAAGTCTAAAAACCACAAAAAAAAAATTCCCATATCTCCATTTAAAAAAAATAGTCGCAGTAGACGACTTAAGTAGTATATACGGAAAAACCGTTTAACGCGAAAACTCTTATGACAAAGTATTGGTTAACACGAAATAATGCAACGGCCCTAACAAACTACTACACTCATGTCCATAAATTAAGGATAATTCAGAATCACACAGAGATTAAACTCTAAAATAAGAATTTCACCTGTAGAATTATCACACACATCTTGAAGAAGAATATGCAAATTACAGGAAACCACCAGATGGCATGGATAGTATTTCACAATGACGAGAGTGTAAGAGAGGGGTATATAAGGAATGGTGGCAAAGAAGTAAAATTGTTCACAAGCGCTTTAAAAGCTTTCAGTGCAATAACCACATAGTTATGGCACAAAGGAAGCATTTGGATGATTTTTTTACGTGGTAGAATTATCGGACGACTGGAATGTGGACGTACCCAGCTGGAAGTATCCGAGGAATTTGGAATCGCCCAGAGTGTCAACTCCAGGCTTTGGCAACGATTCCAAGATGATGGTAATGTGAGTAGATGTTACAGCACAGGTCGCCCCCAAGTTACAACGCCGAATGAGGACGGGTATTTGGCAATTACTGCAAAAGAAACAGACGGAGCACAGCATCAAACCTATCTCGTCAGCTCTCTTCAGCTACCGGTACGACAGTTTCAAGGCAGACCGTGTACAGACGCTTAGGGCACATTGATCTATATGCTCGTAGGCCTGTCAGATGTGTTCCCCTTACCGCAACTCACTGTCGCCTGCGATTAACCTGGAGTAGAGAGGACATGGACACGGCAACATTGGTCTTGTGTGATGTTTTCCGACGAGTCCAGGTTTAGTTTGCAGTCTGATTCTCGCCGAACTTTCATATGGAGAGCGCCAGGTACTCGTTACCACCATGAGAACACCATTGAACGACACCGTTACGGTGGTGCAGGATGGCTCGTTTGGGGAGTTATTATTCTTGGTTCCAGAACTGACATGTTCAAAGTGTAACGATGACAGGCCACATCTATCGGGATGTCATTCTGGAAAACATGTACGTTTGTTTCGGGGCGCCATGGGTGCTGAATTTCTGTTTATGGATGACAACGCCCGTCCTCACCGTGCAAACATTGTAGACGAATGCCTTCAATCGGAGGATATCACTCGTATGGATTGGCAAGCATACTCACTGGACTTGAATCCAGTAGAGCATGTGTGTGGGATATGCTTCCCCGACGAATTGCAGCTCGTCAACCCCCTCCACCTGTCTACCGGAACTTCGGAGGGCATTGCTTGATGAGTGGTGTAATATTCACTAAGATCGGATTGATAATTTGATACTCAGCATGCGTAGGCGTTGTAAGGCCTGTATTGCATCGTCCGGGAGACATACTCCGTATTAACCATCATACTAACCATGTTATATTGTTTTTTGTAAATAGTTTCTTTTTTAGAATTTTCTCCAGGGAGTAAGAATCGCAATTTTTATTAATTATGTCAAACATATAGCATCTTTTTTGCTCTTTACCTTTGGTTTAATAAATAGACTTTACAAATATGTCAAATTTGTTTTGCTTCTGTCTCTTTCTTTGCCTGAACTTCATTATCCTTATATTATGGACATGAGTGTATGTAATTTCATGCATTTTTTTCTCTTAACACGAAAGGAATTTCGTTTAACACGGAAAGATTTCCTTTCAGAGAATGAATAAATACGGAAAACATCAGCTGAAGTTTGAGAAATTTTTGTATTATTGAACAGTCCTACTGAATAGTGCACACAGGAATTTTTCAAGGGGGTAGGGCCCCAGGATCGAAAGTCCACTACTTTAGTATCATGCTCCAGTACGCCACCCAAAATATTCTTTTGATTTTGTCAATTTTCAGGAACAAAAAAACAGTAATTAATTATATAATGAATAATTAGCCTTAATTAATAAAATTAATTATTAATAACAAACACAAAAAAAGTTTTACGTACTAATGTGCGCAGAGAAAATCAATTGAAAAAAAATCAAGGTTTGTGGGGAGGGGTATCCCCCTCTTGTGTGCGCCACTGGTCCTACTGGATCATCGGAAGACTCCGCTGTAGTACATGCTAATGTGTATACAGATCGAATTATGGGAGACAGACTTTTTGGAATTTGTTCAAAGCTCAAAAAATATTATTGATGCAGATTCCAATGAAGAAAATGAGATGAATAATGCCGCTCCTCTTCCCACGTCATCCGAAATGAGGACATCTTGAAAGTATGCACAATTATTTAGACGCACATACCAATGGTGAAATGAATAACAAAATGGACGACATCGAACCATTTGATGCCATAAAAGACAGTACAAAGAAAAAAAATCAGATTATTTTCCAAAAATTAAACAAATGTTTTGATTTTCAAAAATTTGACCTTAGTATTAAATTTTATCAAGTTCTTGTGAATGTTTTTGTGTCATTGATTTTTATTAAAAACATGGACATATATAGCTGAAAAAATAAAATGTGCTCTAATAAACTTAAATTTGTTGAATATATCTTTCTTTTTTGCAAATCTTTTAACTCGGAAAACAAAAATTTCAGTCCCTCAGTTTCGTGTTAAACGATTTTCATTGTAGCAGACATTGTCAAATACTCGTGCAAACGGTAACTCATAACAAATAAATATGCGTGACTAGTCTGTTAAATTGTAACCTAACAGACTAGGAACATATCGACTCAACCCACTACGGTTTTCAACCAAATGAGTTATGATGGTTGCATTAGGCGTAAGCGTAAATACGAAAGACGTACATTTCACAATAATGCAGTCTTGCCACTATTGACAGTTCTCATGCAATTCGAAATAGAATTTTCGTAGAATATTTCATGGCATAATAAGTGGTGATTGAAGTTATTCGGACCAGATCGAAATGAGGCCGAGTCTAAAACGAGACGAGCCCCCCCCCCTCCCTCCCCATGCCAAGACTATGGGCTGGGTTCCAGTTGTTCCATGCCTTAAAACACCCCTGAATGTGATTTAGAGACAAATAAAGTATTCCAAGCGAGTACACATTCTGCAGTAAAATATTATTGCAGAAATCCTTCCGTTTTGCTTTTCGAAGTCTTAATTTTGAAAATATAACACAAATCAAACACAAACATTTCACTTAAGTTTGATAGCAAAAGTGAAAATGTTAATTTTTAAACAATTATAATCGAACTGCAGTATTTTTGTAAGTAAAGGCGTAACAAATCAAATAGTCTTCCTGTTTTCTTAAAAAATAGGAACTATTTATAACAGCTTTTATTTTGTATGGAAAACAAACTTTCTTTGAAATTGGATTAGTTTTGATTCACGAAAAAATACTATTATTAAGAATTAAGACATCTATATATATATATATATATATATATAATATATATATATTTTTATATATATATATATATATATATTATATATATTATATATATTTACATATTAAGGGGACACAATACGATTCAATTGGCAAAAATCGGTGAAAAAATCAAGTCTAATATTTTTTTACTCTAAATTATTTTTTATATACTTTTCTATAACTTCACAAAATTTGAAATCTCTAAATTTAAAAAACTCAGAATTATGATAGCGTTTACATTCTTTTTTATTCACATCTCTATGGCAAATCAAAACTTTAAACATACTTATCTCATAAAAGGTAAAATAATTAGTTTGTCTTCATTGAAAATGCGAAGGTGTTTTTCCTATTGTACTTAATGCTTTTATTTATTTTTACTTATTGCTAATAGTACATGCAGTGGCGTAACGGAAAATAATTGCCCCCCCCCCCGCAAGGTCAGATGCTGGGCCCCAAGCTGGATCTGATATAATACATATATATATATACTTGGAAGAAAAAATCTGCGTTCACCAACTACTGCTTACATAAACAACGAAAAAAATTTTAAAAACCGGAATTTGAAATTTTCTTAAAAAATTATATTTTATTTAGTTCAATCCAAGTATTGAGAATAACAAAACTAAACTCGGTTTGCTTTCATAGCTTTGAAAATAAAGACATGTTTGTAGCGATACCAACAAAAATCAAGTAGAAAAAGTCTGCGTTCACTGTTTAGTAGTAACTACAAAAATTATCTAAACAGGATAATGAGCTATTTAATAGCTGGTTGGATAACCCTGTGTTTTGAAAACCGCCTGAAGTCATTTCGGCAATGAATTAAAAAGTCTAGTGGTTTCTTCAGGCTCATCTTCTCTCATTCGTCCTTAAGAACACTCTTTTCTAGCAAGTGTGGTGGCCACGGTAGCCAAGTGGTCAAGGTATCGGATCATGGCTAGCGTGTCATGAGTTCGAGCCCAGTACCACTGAAGACCCTCCGTGTAGGGGAGCAATGCACGTTAAATCTGTCGAGAGCTCAAACGTCCTCCCGTAGGTGTGGTGTGGTAGTTAGGAGAGGGGGTGCCAGCTCAGGTGTCGTCCTCGTCACTTGACCATGGTTCAAAATTACGTAGTCCGTCGCCAAAAGCCCTCGTGTAGCTGAACAGCGCGACAAAAATATTCACTTACTCACTATTCTAGCAAGTGTGTGTATATACATATAAAGGATTGCCAAACCATTACTTAATGCACCTTAAAACATCACGTAAAAATATTTAATATTAAACTTATAATTGAATACAAAATCAACCGGAGCCTGAGTGAACGAAGTAAATAAAGCATAACATTTTTAATATTTACTAAAACGGGAAATCTAACATGGTAACTTTAATAAAATTGAACACTAAGAAAGACACGAACACTGTAAAATAATTTTCGATTAAAATCCTTAAGAAAGAAAAAAGGTACGTCTTACCTAATCCTTCATTTCTAGATCTCAGAGGCTGAGCTTGACCTAAAGTTATATTATATTCTAGCGTAATTACTGCAACTTTTTTTAATAAGGAGTGTTCTTTATATGAAGCAAAAATGATTTCATGGGGAAAAAATATAAAAACTGATACATTCCATTATGCTTTCTTCTCATTATGCATCATTTGATTGAATACTAATAACTCTATCATCAAATAATCATTCCAAATGCTATCTCTGCTTTTTCAAGTATCGTAATACTATTTTACTTGAAAAAAGCATAACAGATGTACATTCGCTAAATGAAAATGAAATACATGGGGGAGGGGGAACCAAAGCCGCCAATAAGTTACTTTGCTACTTCGTAAAAAGTAAATCATGTCTTTTTTTTTTCTTCCTACAGCTAATGTAAAGGGTATGTAGTAATAACAGCGATGAATTTTTATACTTTTTTAGCATTTTATCCGATTCTCCGTCTGACTTTAGTGTTATTTGTTAGTAATTAAGATTTAAAAAGAACTAAAGAAAAGTATCTCTCGTCGCCTTGGTTACAGCAAATAAAAAAAATGTTTTTTGATTTGGCTAAAGGATTAAAGATATTTAATGGGCGTACAAAAATTTTGATAAGGAATGACGTTAGATTGCTAATTGGAAAATCGCTTAAAAATTCGATTAAAAAAGTGTGAAGCGAATTTTGAGAAAATCTGTTAATGGCTTCAATCAAGCTTTGGGCCCCCCGCAGTGCGGGGGTTGCGGGGTGTACGTTACGCCTCTGAGTACATGTAACAAACGTTGTTATGCATTTTTAAATCAAAGCATACTTAATTTTTTTAAAATAATTGAACTCAGAATGTATACATTTTTTAAAGAATTTTCAATAAGTATTTTCATAAAAAGAAGTATTGTACGAATACCAATCATGTTATTGCAAAACCCATACCAACTCTTGTTATACATAGTTTGACGTACTTGTAAATCAAATTTCCTGCATGTATGTAAATTTTTGTAGAAAAAAGTAGCATTTTTAAAAAAATTTTGAAAATCCATAAACTAAAAATATTTGCTTAAATCGTGTCATGTTTCCTTAATCCAACAACGTAAAACCAAACTCAACAATTTCTAATATCTTCAACAAATTTATTAAATAATAATTTAAAGTATATCGGCCCTTAAATTGTTTAAGAAAATCTATTCGACCCAATATTTATTACTATTTTTAAATAATAATATAACAGCACATAACCCATGCGTGCATACTGTATCCTCCATAAAAAAAACTCGAAAAATATTTTCTTAATAACAGGAAAGCACTTAATTTTCATAGATTCAAGCTATTTTCAGAGTATTAATGGTGTCAGGTTGTATGAAGGTGGCAAAATTAGTAAACTAAATGGGAAAAGCTTACTGGATAAACACATTGAATCAACGTCATGCACAATCATGACATCAATATTTACTAGCAGACTGCGTAAATGTAGAATATACACGTCCACACAACAGATGAATACAATTAACACAGTCTTTAAGTTATGAAATGGTATTGAATATTTTTAGATGGCACGTGCCTAAAGTAGATCTGAATGGATTTAGATAAATGTTCAAATATTATCAACTACATCTGAATCGAATGAAATGTTTTTTTATTAATTTATGAATTGCAGATATATAGATAATTCATATATGAACTACAGTTATGATCTTCAAGTTACAGAAAAACGTATTTATTCAATTTCTACTTTTAGTTCATAATCTCCCTATATTTGGATCAAATATTCAATCGTTAATAAAATACATTTTAAAGCGCTTTAATTGAGCTGAAATTTTATATTCACGATTATTTTGGATGACAATACGATAATTTAACTCTGATTAATAAAAATTAATTGATTAAAATTAATTATTCAAAGAATTACAAATACAACCACATTGGCAACATTTTTGGTGACTTAGTGACCATTTTGGCGACTTGTATCTAAAGTTTAAAAGGCTTTTTTTCTCACATTTTAAAGCACTCATTTGAGTTAAAATTTTCTATACACTATTGTTTTGTGTGATAATACGATAATTTAGTTTTCATTAATTAAAATTAATTGATTGAAACTAATTATTTAAAGAATTACAGATACAGCCTCGTTGGTTTCATTTTTAGCGACTTGTGTCAAAAATTTAAAAGATTTTTTTTTTTTAAGTTTTAAGGCATTCAGTTGAACTGAAATTTTATATACATGATTGTTTTGGATGACAATACTATACTTTAATGATAATTAATAAAAATTAATTGCCTCTTAATACTGTGATTCTGTCATATGTATAATGTATTTATATTAATTGTGTAATTATTTAATTTTTCTTTGTTGGCCTAAGTAGAAATTGACTTTTAAAAAAAATTATATTACTTGTTTGGTTACTTTAAAAATATTTTTTTTATTATTAACTTAAGGTAACTGGGACGTGAAGGTGCTTTAAATTTTGCATTTTTTTTTATTTTACTCTTTGAAAATAGAAGGCCCTTTGCTGCATCCATAGAGGCATTATTTATGAGAATTCGATAAATAGAACGCTAGAGAATTGAATTTTAAAATTGTAAGCAAATGTGATGTAACTGTTCTTCTTCAAAATCCGTATTGTATTTATGTATTGAAGAAACTAATTTTTCTATACAAAGAATGAGATTTTTCTATATTATATGTTCAAATTTATTGAAAATTCTAAAATAAAATTTTGTTTCTTGAAATGTTAATTATGTCTAGTTTTGAATTTATAAATACTCCGTGTAGTTCTTAAATTATAAATCAAGTGGATATAGTACAAAGGGGATCTTGAGGATTATTCTAAATTAAATACACAGCTTGTAAAATAGACATTTCGTTTTTCCTAACTGCATTTGAATGCTCATGAATAACTCTATATGTGTTTATTTCTCTGTTGGTTTTATTTTAAAATAAATAAATATTGATATGTATGAATACAAAAATAGAGATTATTTTGTTATAATTTTTAAAACAGAGTTCCATTCAAATTAGACATCAAGTTAAGTTCTTAGATTCATCAAAGACATTTTCCTTGTGTATTTTTATAACAATAAAAATATGTGTAAGGAATTCTGTAATATCCTGCAATGATGATGTTCAAAGTGAAGTAAAAATACCAAAACTTATAGACATAAAACTTTAGTATTTTAGATGGAAGAAGGTGTGAATCGTTGATAACACGTGTTGATGAAGTAAGGAAAGAGTAATTAAAAAGACTTCTAAGTAATCTAGAATGGCTTTATGTTGCATTAAAAATATTATTTTACAAATCATAGATGAAAATTATTTGCAATTTTCTCAAAGTGCCTTTTTTGGTGACTCCGGTACACTTTTCTCAAAATCTACTTTACCTATAGAGTTGATATTTTGTATGCTATTAGATCCACAAATTTTCAACAAAGTGAACGAATTTTTTCAAATAAGCATTTATAAATTTTAAATATAGCACAATTTTCCCACGAAATTTAAAAATTTTTATAAGTTTATATATTTTTGAAAATTTCATTTCGTTCATTTTTATGGATTGTTATGTTTGCAAAAACTCTGTACAATTTTATAGCTATATATGCAGTGGATTTTATGCAAAGTGTACCTAAAGGTAAGAACATGCCTTGAAAATAAAAAATAGTTATTGATTAATTATTGCGCATACAAATTTATTTGTTATTTAAAATGGAATTTTTTTTACATTAAGTGGTACAGAAATATGCAGTTAATTCAACGTAAAGATTTTACTTCCATTTGTTTTAATTTAGGTAAATGAGAACCATTTAAATTTGGTGCAAAGAAAGTTCCTTTTTGCTTGTCGCAAACGTCCCAGTTGCCTTAAATAATTTTCATATTTTTACTAAGTGATAATTGAACTTCTTTCACTTTTGAATTCTTTATATGTTATTTTAAGAGAGAATACGAGATTTCAGAAATTTCTAGGTATAAAATTTATGGAAATAAAATATTGAAGAGAAATTAGGAGAGACAATGTTTACATGAGAGTGAAAAGTGCTATGTTATATTTGCCTGGATATAAGTTAAATTTACGCTAGTTCCACACGAGATGATACATAAGGTGGTGCGTTAATTGCTCCGGGAAACCTTTATTTTAAAAAATCAAATTTTCTGATTTATCATGATAAGAGAAAAATAATTCTAAATAAAACTCCATTATCCACGCTTGAAAATATTTAAATACATTACGAGAGATATATCCAGATACTAAGTACTGTTTCATTCTACCGTAACCGCAGAGGTAGTATCGTTCAACCCTTGCGCACACGTGTCCCTGGTTGGTTGTCAGTCCACATTGACGCCATTACACCTAGATTGTATTGTTTTTACACGTGTTAGTGGTCGTTCAAAGTGCTTAAGACGATTGCCAATCCCGCCGACTTTGAAGTGCATTCTGTAATCCCAGTGCTGGTTGAAAATCATTTCGGGTCTTGAGGGCAGATCTACGGACCCCCTTGGCACTAGCGGATCGAAATTTATAACCAGAAAATCTGGTGAAGCCTAGATTGCCTGGGCCCCGCACACCCAATGGATAAATCGGCACTATATAATCCCCCCTTTTTTTGAATCTAAGGAATGTTAAGCCAGTTGATAAGCAAACCGCAGGTTTTAAGATACTTACATTTAATCACATTTTATAGCCCTTTTTAGCTTAGAATATAGAGTAATTTTTTCGAAAAATCATTAACGTGAAGTTCGAATGCTTATTAAATATTTATTTTTGAAAATATTTTTTAACCTGCGGTTTGCGACACTTCAGGTGGATCAATAAATATATCAATGCAATTAAAATTACATTAGTTCAATATATATATTTTTTACGCTGTTTTTCCTAAAATTGAATTTTTTTTAAAATTTTATAAAAATAATTTTTTTTTTTCAAAAACAGAGGTGATGCATGGTATTTATTTCATAATTATAACTCTTTAAGCCTATTTATGTTCTTTAAAACAATAAAATTCTTCTGATAATCAATTTTTGAAAAATTGGTCTTCGAACCTAGTCGGGAGAAACTTGAAGTCTCGCTGACCGCGAGACCATTGCCGCCTCCATCACTTGCCTCCGTTTCAGATAAGTGAA
This sequence comes from Trichonephila clavata, assembly GCA_019973975.1. Lineage (NCBI taxonomy): Eukaryota > Metazoa > Arthropoda > Arachnida > Araneae > Nephilidae > Trichonephila > Trichonephila clavata. The sequence continues at coordinate 12,816 of BMAO01036261.1, forward strand.
ATTCTTAATTTTTATTCATTGTTCTCTAATTTTTAATTTTAAATTGTTAAATTGTTCTCTTATTTTGTTGTGAAAAAAAGATTTTTTTATGCGAGTTTTCTAAAACGATACTTAGTTTCCGGATACGCCTCGTGTAATGGTGATGAGGGCAATCAAAATATTTATTTAAAGAACTATTATCAGCAATTTATAAAAATTTCCCTTGTCAATTCATGGTCTTTTAATCTTTTTGAAGGATCTATGGACATATTTTACCAATTATTATTGCAAGAGCCACAATACTTTCCTTATAATTTTTGCATTTCTGCAAGTCATCATAAATAATTCTTCTTATCCCATGATTTTCGTGATCTGATATTCTTTTCGAATAAAGTCACTGAAAGATATTTGATTTAGAACTTTATCTATGAATTTTTTGCAACACTAATTCAAATTGTTAAAAAAAAAAAATAAGGCTCAAAGGGGTTTGAGATCTGCATTTAGTTTGACAAAAATGAATTCCTGAGAATTTTCAAATGTAGTATCATATTCTATACATAGAAAAGCTTAATATTAATAAAAAAGAGAATATTACTATATTCCAAAAAATTTGTTACAATGAATTTTTTCTTATTTTTTAAAAAATAATTAGAATAATTGTCACAAAATGAAAAAGAAATAGAAAAGCATGCCAAAAAATTTGTTACAAAGAATTTTTTCTTATTTTTAAAAAAATAATTAGAATAATTGTCACAAAATGAAAAAGAAATAGAAAAGCATGCCAAAAAATTTGTTACAATGAATTTTTTCTTATTTTTTAAAAAATAATTAGAATAATTGTCACAAAATGAAAAAGAAATAGAAAAGCATGCCAAAAAATCTAACGTAATTTTTTTAATATTAAAACATTTTCAGTATTCAGTGACATCTTCCTTGCCTTCGTTGATATTACATGATCTGACAACTATGAACTAATTTTTAACACCCTTTTATAAGCTTTACTTGTATGTAACGGAATCTTTGAACTCTATTTTTACCCACTTTAAAAGGTCAGATTAATTCGAAATTTTGCTCGCTTGTCCAGGGCCGATGACAATACAATAATTTTGTTCCATTGTCCTGATCAGGATCATCATGACTAACGATTTCCCATTTCCAGATACCATCCCCATCTGGTGACTCATTTCAGATTAACTATAAAAGAGTGTTTTTTAGTTTTTTAAACTATAATTTATTTATAGTCTTCTTTGCTGGTTTAACTGTCCAACCCTATCTCACACTTTATCTCTTCACTAGTTCATTTCTATTCTGGCCGTGGGTAGCCTTGTGGTTAGAGCATCGGACTTTAGACCGGAAAGCCTGCGTTCGATTCCTGATGCCACCAAATGCCCGCCGAGTACAAAACGGAGATCGTGCTCGTTAAATCTGAAGGTTCGAACGGTGTCGCCATCTATCGTGAGCAAAATCGCACTGTCACCTTCTTTGGGGGCTCAAAGCTTAGGCTAACGACAGGCGTAAAATTCTAACCCTTAGCCGCGATGTATTTCGTGGACCTTGATCTGATGTTACTGTCGATCAGGTAGTATAAGCAACAACATTTCTATTCTGATGGTATTTCTTTCTCAAACCCCACCATTCTGTATGGGGTTATAATTGGGAGAATGGGTCGGCCAAGAAAATGGTTACATTTTATTGTTCTTTTGACCAGTAGAGGTGAACTGCAATAAGATGGAGAGATTTAGTTGTAGATAAAACATGCTCGAATAGGTCTTCCGATCGTGAAGTCATAAAATACCTCCGTAAGTATGTCAGAATTTGTCCTCCCTGTCAAATGCCACAACTTCCTGGACTCTTTCAGCACTTATATATTCCTAAATCATATCAGAGGTGTTAAAGTATCCGACTACCCTAAAATTGTGAATTTTACCAAAAATTAAAAAAAAAATTATGATTTTGTTTTATATAGGCCATATTTTTAGCTTTATAAAAAAACCAAATTTATTATTTCCCGTTCACTAGAACAAAAACTACAAGTGCCTTAGTAAAAGCAGATGCCATTACATTAAGATAGATGTCATATACTTTAAAACGCGTATTACTCGAAATGTGTTTTTTTGAAAATGCACAAATGGGAACAGCGATTGCTCAAAAAGTTTTGAAAATAATTAATTGAAATTTTTTGTGTATGATCTATATCAGGGGTGGGCAGACTTTTACAAGACACGGTCTACTTCTAATTTTTTTCAAGGTGCTGCGGTCCACTCTGTAGCGTAGTTGTGATAAGCAAAAAAAAAGCTTAATAATATTTATATTATAACAATAATAAATACAGAATATATATATACTTACATACATAACTACAATAAAAAACTTATACACTTCTAAAACTGTGTTTTAAGTAAAACGCAAAATACAAAGATAACAATTATACCCACAAATTTAATATTATCAAATGATGCATTTATTATCAAACAATTCAAAATACATCAAAAAATAAATCATTTTCATTGAAAGTTAGTTCTCGTAGTTAAAATCTCGGCAGAAGACTTAGTCTGCATACTATTCATACCAATCTTAAATATCTGAGTATATAATTACTAACTGTTAATCTTGCAATGCATTCTAAACGGTCGTCTGTGAAAAGGGAATGATACGTTGTTTTAATTATATCCATCGTTGAAAATGTAGATTCACACAGGCAGGTGTGATAAGCATAGAGAAAGAACAATGGTAAATATATTTCTTTTTCCACTGTTTTGTTCTGCCGAACTTGTCTTGCTGCACTGTGTGTCAACAGTTGTTGCGCCCTCTAGCGCCCGCTATGCGAAGCGAGCTTGTAAACAGAGGGTAACTGGAGTTGTTGAAAAGAAACTGAACGTTAACAAGACACTGAACAGATGTGTAACGAAGCGAGGCGAGAGCGGAATGCGTTATGTAGCGGTTTTTTGTAAAAAGTAGATTAGTTTTAGAATTATATTGTAAAAATAAATGAAAGTTGCTTATCATAAAAGAAGCCTCTTTGATGTCAAATGCATGAGAGCCTCTCATTTTATTAATAACGATCACATGGATCAAGTAAAAATACCACAACAGTCATGACTTTAAACACTGTACTTCTAGAAACCTCTAAAAACTGGGATGTTTCGGTCACACTTGCTTCAGCTAGACGGGCTCCCACAATTAGTCCTCTTTGAAAATCTGACAGATCCAACATTTTACGATTTTAAAAAAAAAACAAGACTTACAAAACTTTGATAAAGATACCGAATACTACCAGAACATATACATTTCTATCGAGAAAAAAAATCTGGTGGTTATTATTGTACTTTAATGCTTACGAAGTGCATTAAAACTATGTCACTTTTATTCATGGGTATTTCCTGTATTTTGATAAACTGTGTTTCTTTTAGTATACACTCTAAGATCTTATGTGAAGGCGGTTTTAAGGGCAGAAATACTTCTCTCATGACTCGCTAGACGGTGGTACGTTCGCAGCAAATTTAATTTTTTCCCCTTTTTTTTTACCCTCCTGTTTTTTGCGCCCCAAATCTTTTACGGCTGAGGCACGTGAAACCGGTCCTGTGTGTTGGTTTTTACATGTGTTAAGTGAGCGTTTAAAATGTTTAAGACGATTGCCGATCATGCCCACTGTGATGTGCGTTCTGTAATTCGATTTTTGAACGCAAGAAATGTTAAGCCAATTGAAATTCATCTTCAACATGTAGTGATTTATGGTGAAAATATCCTGAGTGATGAAGTTATAAGAAGGTGGGTTTTACAATTCAATGATGGGTGCACCAATGTTCGTGACGAAGCAAGGAGAGGGACACCTTTTGTTGTCACTGATTATTTGGTTGAAAAAAGGAATGAGAAAATTCGTGAAAACGGACGGTCCACAATAAGATTGCTTTTAATGAGTTTCTACACATTTTACAAACTGACTGACGGTGCCTTTCTTTAAAGAGGGTATAGACAAGTTGGTTTCCCGGTATAAAAAAATACCTGAGCAATGGCGGTAGCTTGTGTAAAAAAAGATTATTTCCAACATGCTCTTTCCTGTAAAAATAAATTTGGGAAAAGATTTTTTTTGTGAGTTTTCAAAAAACGATACTTAAAGTTTCGTTTTTCATAACTATAGAAAATAAGTTGTTCTAGTTCTAAAAAAATCCTTTCATGCAATCTATCTTTACTCTACCACATTCTGGTTCTTTTCTTGTAAACAGTATGAAGTGGCTTGTCTTGTACACACGTGATTAAAAATCTGGTAGCTTGAGGTATATATGGAGCACTTGATCTTCTGTCTATATAATAAATGAGATATCATGAAGTTTTCACTTTCCTCATGATTGATAAGGGTTTCCGAATTTTGGTTAAAATCCCTTTAAAAATTTCGATTAGAAATAAATTATATTAAAGTTAAAGAATAACATTAAAATAGTTAAGTAGTATTAGAGTTCAGCATAAAATATTTAAATCTTGTCACGAGTCCGGGACCTTGACCACTAGGCTACCGCAGCAACATTTTGAGCTTTGGGCAAGCCACGAGGATAACACCTAATTTGGCAAACCAAATACCACCAACGTAAGGACTTCAAGCATCGACAGATTTAATATACATCGGCATATCAAGGACACGTTTCAAGAGTCATCAAACCATACAATGGGACTCAATCCCATGATTCGACTGCAACAACATCGGCTATAAGCTCGTGACCATGATGTCCACCTCTCTCTGCATAAAACAATATTGCTCTAGTGTAATGGTCTTCAACCCATGACCCGCTGAAGGGATTTTAATGTCCTTACATTCGAATTAGAGATAATTTTAAGAAAAATTCCCTTGCTAGTTTGTTGTCGTAAAAACATTTTTTCCCTCTTACTCTTAATATTTAAACACAGGGGCAACTTCCACGGGCTCATGTAAAAATATACCGTACCTAGCTGCACTTTTTAATTTTAAGGTACATTTGCCGTATAACCCGCATCCCCTTTTTCACGAAGATCTAAATTGTGCGTATGCAATGTTCTTACATTTTGAAGTCATTTATTCGAAATATTATATCAGGATTTTGAAAAAAAAAATAGTATACATCTAGAACTACAACTTTTAAGTTCATAAGGTGTTCCATTTCTTTCAAATTAACGGTATTTCAATGTATATAGAAGTCTAACTTTTTTTTAATGCTTATCTCTCTCTTTTTTTTTTTTTTAAATTCTCATTTTTATACCCGGTGTATAACGCGCACTCGTAAATTTCGATCTCATTTTTTGTGTTAAAAGTGCGCGCTATACGCCTGATTTTACACGGTATATCTTATCAGATTTAGACCCATTACAAACATTTATTGGAGTGAAAATTTAAAACGGAATGCATTATTATTATTGTTTTCATTCTTTTTCATGTATACAAGCATAGATAATTAAACGTATTGAAATAACGCAATGATCAAATATGCAACGCAATGAAGTTTCAGGAATCAAGCGTGATGCTGTGTGGGTCGCTGAAATGCAATACTGCTCACTTTTAAATATGTATAAAAACAGAAGCAACATAATAAAATAGAAATAGTTATGGGATATATTTGTTACAAAACACTACACAAAAAAATCAAAAATATTGCACAAAATTATCATATTTTTGTAAAGTTATAATGAATGTCGTGGGCCGACCACCTCTGTTTAAAACATTTGATTTTTATATGTTTTAAATTTCTTCAAGAAAGAAATATTCCTCCTCTCCACCTAGTATGGTGGTTATGACACTCGGCTTGCAATTGAATGGGCTCGGGTTCGAATCCCGAATAAGGTATGGATGTATCTTCGGGAAAAGAAATCAAATTTTCGCCTGAAATGGATTCCCGTTTCGAATGGAAAGCCCTTCTGTTCTATGGTGGGATTATCGTTTGTAGTAAAAGTCTATATTCTTCTGTGTTTGTATTGTATGTTTCTAATCATTTGTCTTTCGTATGTATCCCAATATGAAACACACAACAAAGAAATAAAATGAAGAGTGTTTCAAAAATTTCCCTGGGTTGTTTTTTAAAAATTGATTTAACTTTGTTTTATTTTGAAACCACCATGTATACTATATATATAACTGCGTTTCCTTACTTAGAATCAATTATAGTTTTGTAAAACAAACACTCTTTTTTCTATAAATTTTCTGATTACACTATTTTTTGGCAGACTTGTGACCAGCGGAACTTTGTAGTGTGACCCTCGGCCATAAAAGGTTGAAGACCCCTACTCTAGTGCAAAAAATATTAAGGTCTAATTGAAATACAACGAAGAAATGATACCTTCTACCAGATGACTTAGTAAGAATGAAATCAGGCAATTACCTGTCGTTCAATATATAACTTCCAAATAACATTTATTATTCGTCTTCATTTTATTAAATTCCTCCTATTAGCCCACACTCTCTATATTTATGTATATATATATAGTTATCTTTTTCAAATTTTCAATCGCTAATATAAAATTCTTTCTCCTTATCCAATCAAGTTCAAATAAATTTTTTAAACTTGTAGTGGATGACATTTGATGTTAATATAGCTTTTTCAAATATTAATTCATTAATTACCCGGTTAATTAATTAAATTATTCCCCAGTTTTTGACGCCAACTCATTTTTATCTCCATTGTTGTAACAATGTAATAGTTAAAATAATGACAAGTTGGCGTCGAAAACTGGTTTTTTAGCTAAACTAGCCAAATAGGGAGTGATTTGTTACAATAATGCAGACAAATCATTCTCTTTTTTCAATTCCTACTATTTTATATAGTTCACTCTTTCCCTATAATACATATATACAGTCGACTCTCGATAATTGGAAGTATATGCTCAGTCCCTAGAAAAACTCTTGATATAACGAACTAAAACAATACGTTTTGGTATACTCAACATTTCGAAGTAAAATCTGCGGCTGGCCAAACTACACACACACAATACGCGATAATTCGAAGTTATCTTGTAAAAACTCTTGACAATTCGAACACTCATTATCATGCACAGTCCTATAGCAAACAGATTGGAGCTTACAAGTTTTATGTTGTAATGTCTCTGCGTGTCTCCGCTGAAACGTAGATCCTTTGATGACCATCTGTCTACTACCCCTTCTTTGTTTTTCCGGCTTTGTGTGCTCCTCAGGCGAAAAGACACTTTTATTGCTTTCCTTCTTCAAGTGGACAATAGACCAACCGCATCTGTGGTCAACCATCAATATCTATCGTTTAACTCGTGGCCTTGCTATAGATGTGTTCAGAAAGGATGGTCCGCCATTGTGAAGAAGAGATGCGTAAGATTGTGTATGCATGCATTCTTTTAATACAGGACTTTTAGCTTCTGTATAATATTTATACTGTATATTATGTACTTTTTAAAAATACTTCAAAATAATTTTATACAAATGCGTAATTGTTTTATTGCATAGTTTCAAATTTAAATGTGTTAGAAAAAAAATTTCTCTTGTATTTTCGGAGTTTATTTCTACCCTCTTGATAATTCGAAGTTTTTAATTGGTCCCTCCAACTTCGAATTATCGAAAGTCGACTGTATTACTTTCTATTCATGCTTTGAAAGTAGGAATTGACTTAAATTTTTTTTTTTTATATTTCTTGTTTTGTTCACTTGACTTTGTAATGGAACCGTGCGTTGGCTATTGATTACTTAATTCTGGAGGGGGTGGGATACGACATGTTTGACGTAATACCTCAATACCCCCAGTAAATCTTTGAGGTGCAGTTAAATTTAATCCCGTTATTTCCAACAACAGTCATAGAAGGAATGGTTATTAGATTTAGTTGGTCATCCGTAGTTTGCAACCTTACCGCTAGGCTACAGCGTCCCCTTTTCACTTGTGAATACTTCCATTAAAGTCTGGCAAGTTTCAAACAACGTTAAGTCTCGATTTCTATGAGCTTGAATGCGAAGTTAATTGTGCATAATTCGTGGAGCCCGGACAGCAAATATTTCAGTGGCCTCAGCTGCAGTTAACTCACGCTGAGTGACGTAATTAAAGTCGTGCTATCAGTTGCGAGATCTTCGGCGTTTGTTTACTGCCCCAACGTAATAGATGCCATTCCGTCAGCTGTTTACTCAAACTCGGGGCATTTTTAGATCACCAACCGAGACAAAAATTACAAAAAAGTAACGCGCATACTTTAATTTCCTGTGCACAGCTGCCAGTTCCAATGCGATTGGAGAGAGATAGTCTTTTTTAAAACATTTAAACTGCACTATATCTACTTTTATATTTTATTGTAAGTGGATGAAGATAATATATGATTATTGACGTATTTATAGTAAATGGATAAATATCTTACATCATAGCAATGACATCAATATTTTGTGAATTGGTTTCTTTTCCCCCTCCTCCTATGATTCAGAAGGTTTTTGAAATCATTTTGATTTACGTAGGATTTTCCAGACAACGATTTGATTAACATTATGCTGGAATTTCAATTACCAGCATAGTTCTCCAACTATGCACGCATCTTCTTCAATCAGTTAACCGTGACTGACGAATGTACTCATCATGCTTAATAAGTAATATAAATATGTATATACATATGACAGAACCACAACATTAAGTGGGAATTAATTTTTATTAATTATCCTTAAAGTATCGTATTGTCATCCAAAACAATCCTGTATATAAAAAATTTCAGTTCAACTGAGTGAAGCAGGGAGGGGGGGGGGGAATCTTTTAAGGTATCCGAACACGTTGAAAATGACCAAATTCAGATACAAGACAGATATTTTTGTTTATTTTATTGTGAATATAGCTATCTTTTGACTTTACAAAATATACTTTATTTTGTTTCTACACTACCTAGAGGCCAAGTTACAATCAATTTTATAAAGTTAGAAAAACCGGAAGTTGGTCTTCGATCTACCAGAAGTGGGCATTGAAATTGCTCAAAATCTATCATGTCGAGTCTGATAACTCAAAATATTATGAATGTATTTCTATAAAATTTTGTAAACCTGATATTTACGTTATTTTCTAGAGAATGTACTAAAATATTTTTTATTGTATGAATACTTTGAGTTATGGCTTGTTATTTAAATAATGGTCTCATAAAAAATGTAACATTTCTTATAATGTTTACTCAATCAGCTCTATTTTCAAATTTTAATAAAAAATTAAAATTTTAGTACATTTTCTAGATAAATGCATCTAATTTGTTTTCGTAATACTTTTACTAATATATGTTTATTACTTTTTTCTCTGCTTTGAAGTTTTTCAAAAATATTGCTAAAATTTCACATATAATTGTAATTTTTGTAAAATTCAGGTTATTTATTTTAAACTTTGATAGTTTAATAGTAATATTTATTGGTATTGAGTCCTAAAAGAGCATTTATAATGTTTTAGTATGCTATTTTGTTAAAAAAGTACTCCGAACGTGTTCGGATACCTTAAAAGTTTTGACCCAAGTTGCTAAAAATGAAGCCAACGTGGCTGTATCTGTAATTCTTTAAGTAATTAATTTCAGTCAATTAATTATAAATAAATTATCGTATTGTTACCCAAAACAATAGTGTATAGCAAATTTCAGATCAAATGAGCGCTTTAAAAATGTGAGAAAAAAACCTTTTCAAGTTTTCACACTAGTCGCTAAAAAAATGATACCAACGTGGCTGTATTTGAAATTCTCTGAATAATTAGTTTTAATTAATTATAATTAAATTACTGTATTGTCATCCAAAATAAGCGTGTATATAAAATTTCAGCTCAATTGAGTGCTTTAAAATACATTTTATTAAAGAATAAAAATTTGAACAAGATAAATATAGAGAAAGTGAGCTAATAGTAGGAATTGAAAAAACAGTGGCCATTGGTTATTCAAACAGTAATTTTTTTAAAAAAACAAAACATTCTTACATTTCAAAATGTTTAGGAAAATAAAAAAAATATGAAAAATTTAAGATGAAATCATGCATTTTTCGTATGGACCGGCTGCAACAGTGTATAAGTTTGCTTAAACGAATCTATTTTTCTGCGATGATAATGTTCTTTAGATGTCAGCCTAAAATGAGCAAAAGCAAAAAGTTTATTTTTTTTGTTTTTTATTACTTTTATATGTACCGTAAAAATCGGCGTACAACGGGCACTTTTAACACGAAAAATAAGATCGAAATTTTCGGGTGAGCGTTATACGCCGGGAATCAAAATAAGAGGTTTAAAAATAAAATGATGAGCATAGAAAAGAAAATGCCCTAAATAAAACGAAATACTGTTTACTTTAAGAGATGACATTCCTTATGAACCTAAAGGGTTGTAGTTCTAGAATTGTACTATTTTTTTAAAAGCCTGGGATGATACCTCGGATAAATGATTTCAAAATAGAACATTTCATACATACAAATCAGATTTCTTCGTAAAAAAGTGGGTGCGCGTTATACAGCGAATATACCTAAAAATCAAAAATTGCATCTTCGAAGTATAGGTGCGCATTATACGCTGGTATTTGATTTTTCTTGTTTTTCGAGTGATATTCGCATGTTTATGTTTACCAAATTAGTAATAAAATGGCCAATTTTATAAATCAAACCCATCTTTTTGATCTAATGTTTTAACGACACGTACTCTATGATGGACGAGAATACTCGTCATCGCTCGATTTCCGTGACACACAGAGTGAAGCGCTTTCAAACGAGGGTGCCACAGTTAACTGGTTAAGTGTATGCACAAATTATGCAGAAGGAATATGTATAATTCAAAACAATTGGTAGATATATTTTAAATGAGAAATTTAATAAATTCCGAGAAATTCATGAAGTTACATCCTAAAGCAGTGGCGTAACGTACACCCCCGCACCGCGCGGGAGCCCAAAACTTGACTTTACAGGGGTCCAAATGTTCTTTGTTACGCCACTGCCCTAAAGTCATATACATTCCCAAGATAAATTTCAAAAAGGGGTGTTTCTCCTGCAAAAACATTATGCATAAAATACAAATATATTGCGCAAGAAGGGAGAGGGGAAAACTAATTTATTCAAGAAAAAACTTCTAATCTAAGAAAAAAATTTCTGACCAACTCCATGGCAATGCTACAGGATTTTTAACCATTAAATTACTAAATGAATTAATAAAAAATGAGAGACAATAAAGATACTTAGAAATTAAAAATTATGAGTTTTCAAAAATTCAACCTTAAGATATCTCAGCTACAAAAACAAGGCGATTTACAATTCCATGGGATAAATGGATTTCATAATGCATTAAAAATATTCTAATTACTAAAATAAGCTATTAATAAATATAAAGATAAAAGCAGAAGGAAGAAAAAAAAACCAATAGGCAATATTTAGAAGTTGTGTTTTTGAGATATATTAGTTTTTCATTGTGATCAAAGAGTATTTAAGATACAAGGACATAATTAAGGGATGTGTTTAAGAAAAGCTGGGTTAAAAGGTTTCTACAAATATGTAGGAAAGGAGTGCAAGTTTTCTTTGACTTCTTTTGATTTTTATTGTAAGAGATGGCACCACTAATCGAAACCACGTGAGTTTTAGCTGCGCGATACGATGAGGTCATGTATTTATAAAGGGGGCAGAAAGGAAAAACTGAGAGTTGCACCAAAGCTTGAACGAAGGCAGGTCAGAGGAAATCGCTCTCTCCGTTGTTTTGAGAAAGAGTACGTGTTTTCGGAATTAGTATGGTGCTATCTCGAATTATTTAAAACCCCTTGTAAATAGTAAATGTTTTAGTTGTGTTAGTAATAAATTAGGTTATTTTAACTCTGCGTGCTTATTTTAACATTAAAATCGAACCTTCCCCTAGACGCCGTCCCACAAATTGGGGGTTCGACCGAGAATTTTTTAAACTATTCAAATTTTTATCTATATAAGAGCATTTTTTAAAAAGTTTTACCTCCTCATCGATTTTTGATTTCCTGAGCGGTACATAGACCTTGCCTTGCATCGAATAGACACCCGGCGAAGCCTTCAGCTGGATAAGAAATTTTACGAGCGATGCGGAGATACTTCAGCGAGAACAGTCTACAGGTGGAAGGGGTCCATTGACTTGGTTAGAAACACGGAATCTTGGCGAATTTCCACGTCAGCTACAGTCAACCAAAACTGGAAGCCCAGCGATTCAACGAGATACTGAACGAATTGAACGGGATCACCTTGATCATTGAGGTCAACACTGACGAGAGAACCTTTGGAACTGCATCGAATTGCGAGTTATCAACACGAAACAAGATTTCCTGTGTCATTGAGGTCAACGTAAAGTGCCTTCAGAATTACATTGAATTGTGCTAGTATCCTTTTTTTTTTTGGTATTGTGTGAGTAATAGGCGAAAATTATATAAATGAATGATTTTGTGTGTATATTTCCTATTCTGTGAATCTGAAATTGAATTTTGAAGTACTAGGTACTATTATTGGTTTAATTGCAGACATAGATATTTGATGTTCTTTTAGTTTTGGATTAATAACTCAGTACTTTCCGTGTTTTTTCTTAGTAATCTATTTTTGATAAATGAGAGGAACGCGTTGTTTTTTTAATAAAAAATAAAATTGATATTAACTGTAATACTGTTGTGTTTTGTAAAAGGATTTAAGTTCCGGGAATTCTTTAAAAAGTCCATTTTTGTCTATAATTGATAATTGCATCTTATTTAAATTATCTTTTGTTTCTTTTTAAGTGAGTAAACTTTTTGCGTGTCATTTTAATGGTTTTGTCTCATTTAACTTGGGTAAAAATTTAAGTTGTTCTCTGGGTCACCATTCTAAGTATAAAAATGGCATTCTTACTTGCGGAAAATAAAGAGTATTTGGTGTCACTCGCCGAGGATTTGGATCTTACTATCGAAGCAGGTATCACAAAATTGAAGTTAAAGGAGCTGATCGTAAAAAGCCCAGATTACGTTGAGGACGATGTTAAAAAGATGCTTGATAGCATAGTGGAGGAACGTACAGAAAGAAAAGAGAGAGAGGATATGCGAAAGGATGAGAGAAAGACGAGAGTACGAATTAGAGAAGTTGCGAATACAAGCGCAACAGACTGCCAGTATGCCGAATAACACCGAAAACGTTCAAGCATCGAATAAACTGTTTCACGAAACTTTTCATAAGTTTAATATGAAGGAAGATATTGGTTTGAATCTTGCCTTGTTTGAGCGTCATGCAGAACTAACTTTCTTACCGAAAAAAGATTGGGTTCAAAAACTTATAAGTTTAATACCCGAAGAAATTGCCCATCTGATCGCAAGAGAACCAACTGATAAGTGTAATGATTACGATCATGTAAAGGATTTACTCTTACAAAGATTTAAATTATCTCCGGAAAAATTTCGTCAGTTATTTTGGTTTCACCAAAAGTCCGATGAACGAACATGGCAAGATTTTCAACACGAATTACAGACGTATTTTGATGGATGGACTTTGGGCTTAAAAGTTAACACCTACGACCAATTACGAGAATTAATCATAGCCGATCAAATGAAGAAGAGTGCGCCGTATGATTTTCAGGAACACTTTTTGGACGAATGGTCTACTATTAACTCATCTATTGAGCTAGCGAAAAAATTTGAAGATTATGAGGACGTCCGAAGAACTATAGGGCCAAAGCAGTTAAACTCATTTGCTAAGACATCGAACAATAACGATAATTGTTTTTAAAGGCAAGAACGTTTTCACCTTGGAAATAATTGGAATGATAGAAAATGCTTTCAATCGACGAGAACTTACGATAAAAGAGTTAAACAGGTAATATGTAGCTACTGCAGGGGACCAGGTCACTATGCCGTAGATTGTACAAAGCGCAACAAGGGTACGAAAATCAATAAATCTTCAAGCTCTCCTGTCCAGATCTGTTCTCGAATTCAGCAAGACAGAATTAAGACCAGGAAAATAACCATCGGAAACAAGACTTTTGAGGCTCTAATCGACACTGGAAGCTCAGTTTCGCTCATTCGTGAGGATGTAAGCAAAGGAATCATCGAGCAATCGAAGGACATTGTCATGTTATCTGGATTGGGAAAGTACGAAGTCAAAACAAAAGGATCGTTCCAACGAGAAATCGAATTGGATGGAGAGAAATATTCCGTAATATGGCATGTCGTGCCTGCGGTGCATTTGGAGTTCCAGGTAGTGATAGGATCGGACATTTTGGAACAAGCTTTTGTTGGCTTTGATAAAAAAGGTGTTTATTTCCGTAAACACGAAGAGAAGGTGTGGTTTGTGAATACACAGGTTTATGAAGCAAGAACTGAAGACGAAATCGAAGTTAAACATGTTATCAATCCTCGAATAAGAAAGGAACTCTCTGAACTAATCAACAGCTATACACCTAAGAAGACCGAAACGACAAATGTATCCATGAGAATTATCCTGAAGGATGATATACCAGTTTACCAAACAGCACGCCATTTGTCGTTTCTGGAGAATCAGACCGTCAACAAGCAGATCGACGAATGGTTGGATAAGGGAATCGTGAGACCAAGTTCTTCTGAATATGCAAGTCCAATCGTGTTAGTCAAGAAGAAAGACCGTGCCGACAGACTATAATTGACTATAGGAAACTGAACCCAAAACTAGTCAAGGATCGCTTCCCCTTGCCACTGATAGAGTACGTATTGGATAGGCTGCAAGACACCAAAGTGTATTCCACGTTAGACTTGAAAAATGGTTTTTTTCATGTCGACGTAAACGAGGATTGCAAGCATTTCACCTCCTTTGTTGTACCAGACGGGCAGTTCGAATTTAATAAGGTACCTTTTGGTCTCAGTACAAACCCAAGTGTATTTCAAAGATATGTGTACAGCATTTTTAGGGAACTCATGCGAAAAGGCATCGTAATAATTTATTTGGACGATTTGATCGCTCCAGCTAAAGATGAGAAAGAAGGTTTGGAAAAACTAAAGAAGGTGTTTGAGGTTGCATCCAGATATGGGTTGGAGATCAAGTTTGAAAAATGTCAGTTTTTAAAACGAAAGGTGGAATATTTGGGTCAGGTTGTCGAAAATGGAACGGTGCGCCCTTCAGTTGCAAAAACGATAGCTGTCAAGAGGTTTCCTGTACCAACGACTGTCAAACAAGTCCAAAGCTTTTTAGGACTCACTGGCTATTTTCGAAAATTTATTCCGTCATACTCTAAAATAGCGAAACCTTTGAGTGATCTAATTAGAAACGACAATCGATTTGTCTTTGAACGACCTCAAATAGAAGCATTTGAAAAGCTCAAGCAATTATTGACTGAAAGTCCAGTATTAAGTATTTTCCAGCAGGGAAAAACAACCGAATTGCACACGGACGCAAGTCAACAAGGCTACGGAGCCGTCTTACTCCAAGAGGCAGAAGATGGAAAATTGCATCCAGTTCAATACATGTCTAAGAAAACTACTCCGGCAGAGGAGAAGTATAGCAGCTATGAACTTGAAGTTCTTGCTGTTGTCAACGCTTTAAAGAAATTTCGTACCTACCTTATGGGAAATCATTTCAAAGTCATAATGGAATACTCAGCGTTTCAAAGAACTATGGACAAAAAGGATTTTGTTACTCGTATAGCGCGATGGGCATTATTGCTGGAAGAGTTTGATTATGAAATTGTGCATCGTTCCGGCCAGAGAATGTAACATGTGGATGCCCTTAGCAGATATCCAGTCGCAATAATTACTAACGATACTCTAACCGCAAGATTAAAAAGGGCACAACAAGAGGATGAATACACTCAGAGTCTAAGGTCACTGATTGAAACAAACAGCAATTCAGACTTTCTCGATAAAAACGAAATACTTTACAAATATGTTGAATGTCGTGAATTGATAGTTGTACCAAGAGATATGCAAACTGAGATAATTAAGTTAGCACATGAGAAGGGACATTTCTCCATTGCTAAACTGAAGGAGTTGTGAAACAAGAATTTTTCATTCCCAATTTGAGCAAACAGGTGCAAAATGTAATTGTTAACTGTGTGCCATGTATTTTGACCAACAAAAAGAGTGGAAAAAAGGATGGATTCCTCAACCCCATTCCTAAAGAGGATGTGCCATTAAGTACTTATCACGTAGATTTTATCGGACCTTTGCCTTCTACTAACAAGAAATATCAGCATATTCTAACAATAGTGGATGCTTGTACAAAATTTACCTGGCTTTATCCTGTTAGATCTACTTCCGCAGAAGATGCTTTGGATAAATTAAAATTGCAACAAAAGACTTTTGGTAATCCCAAGAGAATAATAACAGACAGAGGTTCTGCTTTTACTTCTGGAGATTATTATACTAATGAAAACATTCAACATTTGCAAATCGCCACCGGAGTACCCAGAGGGAATGGCCAAGTCGAGAGAATACACCGAACTATTATTCCCGTTTTGACCAAGCTGTCAATTGAGGAGTCTACCAAGTGGTTCAAGTTCGTAGACCAACTTCAAAGAATTTTAAATAGTACATTTTATCGTAGTACTAAGTGGTCTCCATTTGAATTATTAATTGGCGTCACCATGAGAAACAAGGAAGACCTTCGCCTGAGGGAGTTACTGATGGACGAAATGATGGAGGAATTTCAAGAACAGAGGAACCAATTACGACAAGACGCAAAGAAAAATATTCAGAAGATACAGGCAGAGAATAAAAGAACCTATGACAGGAAGCGCAGGAAGGCCCCTAACTACCAGATGGGTGACTTGGTGGTCATTCAGAGAACAAAATTTGGGACAGGTTTGAAAATAAGGCCCAAGTTTTTGGGACCATATAGAATAGTTAAAGTAAAACCTAGAGATAGATATGATTTAGAGAAAGTGGGTGATCATGAGGGACCTAAGATAACAAATTCATCTGCTGATTTAATGAAATTTTACTCACTATGATGTATTTTTTATAAAAAGCGTTTTCTATTCTTTTTAAGAGAACATAATGTGTATTAATGTGTTTTGTTTTCTTTGCTATTAATATTTCATTTTTGGGAGTTGTATCCTTATTTTCAAATTTGAATGTCTATATTGGAATTTTTATCTCCGATTAATATTAATTTTGCAGAGGCCGATATTTTATTGTATGGTATGTAAAATCACTGAGGTCAGTGATTCCCAGGATGGCCGAACTTGTAGGAAAGGAGTGCAAGTTTTCTTTGACTTCTTTTGATTTTTATTGTAAGAGATGGCACCACTAATCGAAACCACGTGAGTTTTAGCTGCGTGATACGATGAGGTCATGTATTTATAAAGGGGGCAGAAAGAAAAACTGAGAGTTGCACCAAAGCTTGAATGAAGGCAGGTCAGAGGAAATCGCTCTCTCCGTTGTTTTGAGAAAGAGTACGTGTTTTCGGAATTAGTATGGTGCTATCTCGAATTATTTAAAACCCCTTGTAAATAGTAATGTTTTAGTTGTGTTAGTAATAAATTAGGTTATTTTAACTCTGTGTGCTTATTTTAAC
>BMAO01036262.1:0-111169 GCA_019973975.1 Trichonephila clavata
CCAAACGTCTTTTTCTGCCATCCTGAGATGCTTCAAAAACGCACCACACGTTTTTTCCCGTAAGACGGACTCACCAAAATGCACCAAACGTGTTTTTTCCTCCTCAAGTAACAGCTTCGAAAGTGTTAGAGACGTCTTTTTCCGAAATCCTTTCCCCCTTTAAAGGCTTAACATCTTGAAGGATAATTAGGGAGGGTTGGGGTGACACAAAGGACTCTGACAGGAAGTTTTATGGCTTGCCCCGTTCTTCCCCTGCAGCAATCGTAAAAAACTGGGAAGAATTTAAAACCTCCAGAGCGTACGGACTATCAGTTAAAGTTTGTAAGTAAACTTGACTTGAAATTTTTTTTGGGTTTGAAATTAAATAATTCTTTGATGTAGTTTTCACGATCTAAGCATTTTTATAAATTTTCATTTAAATCATTTTTTAAGTTCCATCACATAAGTAATATAGATGATATACTCACTTTTGATTTAATATTAATTTGAAATTCAACGAATTGGGAAGAAAAAGGGTAGCTTGATAAAATCACATTTTTTTCTTTACCTTAAAATTCTCAAGTAGAATTAAGTTTTTTTATAATGTATCTCTAAAAATATCTATGATATATCTATATTTAAATTCAAAGTATATATCAAAAAAATGAGGATAATTTACAGTTTCGTTTTTCTTATTTTAATTAATACTTCTAAGTTTTTTTTAAAGGAATTATTTCGTTTGTGTCAAAAATTTATAAAAAAAAAGGTTCAAAATTTAAAACCTGTTAAACTTTTAAAATTCTAAACATGAAAATTTTTAAGTTTCTGTACAACAGAACTTGCAAAAATTTTGTACGCATTGATAAAAATAACAGCAAAAAAAAAAACCTATTTAAAATCCTTTAGTTTTTTCCATAATATCAAAGCCAGGTGTTCAGAGTATCTTAAATACAATTCCTAGTTTTGTATTGTTTAGATAACGAATTATAATAGAATTTTTAATGTCTGAACTTCAGTTTCCTTCAAAGAGAATGGGAAACAACAAGCTCAAATTTTTAAGCTTGAATCTTCGGGCAAAGAGAAATGAAAAGCACCTGGACAAATTTACAGTTGACATTTGCGTCAATAAATAAATATAAAGATCCATTTTAAAATTCAAGTTAAAAAACAATCTATTTATGCAAAATCTCTTATAATTTAGATTCTATTATAGAGGTTGGCTTTGAAGAACAAGTAATTAAAATTTGGACATTTTTTGTAATCTTAACCATACAAAACCAGGAATTTTATATTAGCTGCACTGAAATTCTGCATTTGAATTTCGAAAATATATTTATGTAGGTATCTCGCGTACGCAGTTGAAAAATATTTACCATAAATACTAATAATTCTTTGAATATTTAAAATTTAAAATTAAATTTTTTATATATTCCACTTCTAATATTTTTTCATTTATTCCGTAAATTTCATACAATTTGGTTGAGTGAGTGAGTGAATATTAACGTCGCTCTGTTCAGCTACACTCGAGAACTTTTGGCGACGAACCTCGTCATTTTGAAAAATGGTCAAGTGACGAGATGACACCTGTGCTAGCACCTCTCTCCTTTCTCCTAACTACCACACCACACCACAGAGGGACGTTTCAGCTCTTAACAGATTTAACGTGCATCGTTCCCCTACACGGCGGGTCTTCAGTGGTAATGGGCTCGAACTCATGATACGCCAGCCACGAGTCCGTTACCTAGAAAGGTTTACCTGTTTCATTAAAAGATTATAAAGTGAAGAAAGTGGGAATTATTGCCTTCCAAAAGGGAAAAAATGTGTGTTTTGAAGTACAAGGATAAAAACCCCTGCATATGATTAGCATTTTTCATAACGCTGATATGATGGAAGTGAAAGCTAAGAAACGAGATTCTGTGAAAATGAAACCAAAAGCAGCGGAGTTTTATAATACCACCATGGGTGGTGTTGATAGATCATACCAGTGTCTATCCTACTATCCTGTTGCCCGAAATCAACAAAGGAAATACTACAAGAAGATTTTTCCACATTTGTTAAATCATATTGTGTGGAATTCCTTCACTATCTATAAAAAAAATGGCGGTATTTTAAATCATATTGGTTTTCGAATGAAACTGATTGAACGATTGATAGAAGAAGGAAGTAGTAATTCCGATTCTCGAAACTTTGTTACCTCTGAAATTTCTGAAAATGTAGTCCGTTTAATTGGAAGGCATAAATGGAAATATGTGCTTCATAATGGCTTCACATGTGGAAAGTGACTCTTCAAGAAAAACAAACCACCACGAAAATGTGTCGTATGCTACCTTAAGAAAAATGATAACGGAAAACGCATTCGAAGAGAAACACGTTTTGAATGTAAAGACTGTAATGTTGGACTGTGTGCAGCGCCGTGTTTCGAAAAATATCACACTGTGACAGTGCTATAAACGACGTATATCAATCAATCAATGACGTATCTATCAATGTATACAAAATCTTTTTTCTTAAAATTAACGGTTTAAAAATGTTTTGAACAAATATATTTGTTTTTGCCCTCTATATGCATATGTACACTTCTAGCTTCAGTAATGTACAATTGTTTAGATAAACTTTTGGCTTTGTAAAAGGTATTTTGCTTTGACTAAACATTTTATAGCAAATTTTAATAATATTTTATATACTTCTTTGATAATTTTTGCTATTTATACCTGTTTAAATTATTATTTATAAAAGTTTCTTTGCAATTGTTTGTAAATTGAACAAAACCTTTTCTTACACAATTATGTATATTTGAGGATGAATTCTGATTTATTTTATATTTAGTAAATACAAAATTTTTTGTAAATTGCTTTTTCTTTGCAAATTTATTTGTTTTAAAGCATGCATATTTATATAATGAAATTTCAAACAACCCAAATTATGTGTCGGGCTTTTCCTCCATTAAAGGCTTTTAGGATTTTAGAAATCATCTTGTAATTATTCATTATATATTTAATAAGGAAAAATATTTCCATACATAAATAAATTTTTGGTCCCGTAAGTATATAATTGTTTTTAGCTACAGTTTGTAAAATTTATTGGAATTTGTTGTGGGGCCGGAGTTTTACAAATTATGATTGTTTTTGACTGCACTAAGTTATATATTTATATTTCATTCTTTTTACATTATGAGTAGAAGTCATAAACAGTAAAATAAATTTTTGTTTTATATTCAAATTATGCTATTATATTGATTCTGAAAATAATAAGTTAGTTTGACAAGCCATTATTTAACAATTTTAAAGCATTGAGCATTTTGGAAGTTTTTTAAAACTTTTATAAAATACTAAATAATTAAAAATATTTAATTATTCTAAATGATTTATATTTCTTAGATTATTGGAAACAAAAAGTATAGAATTTAAAATCTATTTCTTTGTTGGATTTTAATAATTATTTTTATAGCTAAACCTGGAAAAACACGAAATTTTTCAAATATTAACTTTAAGATTTTTTAAAAAACATAACTGGAGCTCCCAGTCCTAAATCCATATGAACTTTTATGGATCATATGTTTGAGAGTATTTACAAGATATTTCAAGATTAGAAAAAAAAGCGTTAGGGATTAGAAAACACATTTTCAAAATTAAAAGTCTGAAAAAAACACATTTATAAAATTTGGAAAGGCAAAAACAAAATTTAATAGTGTCTGTAAAGCTCTAATTTTTAATATGTTATTTTCCAACTTATGTTCTACATCCAAACACTACTTGAAATAATTATGACTGAAAATATCTTTTTTAATTCAAAATATTCTTTTACGCAATATTAATAACATTTGTTACTTTGATAGATTATTCGGTTTCATCTTAACCTAATATTTTCACAGGAGCTTTAAATACACAAAACATTTATACACACAAAATAATAGTGATATAAAGGTAATCCCGAAATCACCAAGTTTGTAAATAATGTCAATTTTTTTTTCTAAATCGGGGTAGTTTAGCAAGTTTGGGTTTTTCTTGCATGACTTGAAAATACTATAGTAGTACTATAAAATATTTACTATAATGTAGTTTAGACACCAGGGAAATATTTAGTTCTTTCTACAACATTTGTATTCAGAACATTTACATTTTGAAGTCTAATTGTAACATCATCTGTGAAAGCTGGATTTTAGATTTATAAATTTCAGTCGCGTATTCCTTCCCTTTCAAATGTTATTTCTCACAGAAGCCTGCTTACATTTTTGTCATGCCATTTCTCAACAGGAAAAAATTAATGAAAACGAAGTAAAAAGCTTTTAAATTATATAAATTATGTGTACAAATAAATATAGTGGTCTTTAAATCAATCTTAATTAAGTAAATGTGAGAGAACTCAAAAGCTTCAAAACATAGCAAACAGAAATGATTTTAGAAATTAAAATTTCAGTTAATACCCATTTCACAGGGAAAAGTGGCTTGTGTTCAAAAATTCTTGCAATATAGAATGAATTATGAGGATGATGAATTTATACTGTTAATATTTAAGAATAAAATAACAATTTGTAAGGTTCTAATCCTGGAATTAAGGATACATCTCTAAATGTTAAAATTGCTTATAAAATTTCTTATATTATTAATTGCCAGTTAATTTTACTTATGTAAAATGTTTTAAGTGTACTGTTTTTAAAAGACAAAATTAATCAGTAATGCACACACATCTTTGCAATGACTGAATTGAAAGATGTAGTTACGGATGACAATTTCCCATTTATAAATATATGCGAATATGCATTTAAAGGATGCAGAAAGATGAAAGAAACGGAAAGATGAAAATCAAGTCTGAGTAGAAAATGGGAAGAAACGCTTTTGCATTTAACACATTTAAGAAAAATATATTTCCTTATTAAAATTATTGATTGAAAGTGTATTATGTGGTTCCGACACAAATGCTGAAGTGGTGAGAGTATTATTTTATTCTTAGTGCAAGTTGTTATGATGAGATTTGATTTATGCCGAAAAAATTCATTCAACAGAAAAGTATAAATTTAAAGATTAAAATTTGCATTAATTAAAAGTATTAAAATCTCTTTAATGTTATTTTAAATTAAAAATATAATAAAATGCAGAAAGCCCAGTTTTATTGTACAAACTTCTTCATCGTATATATAACAGAGGTTCCCAAACTTTTTTGTCTCATAGACCCCTTGCCATGTTTTTCGGTTTCGGGTAGACCCCTGCCTACCTAATATTAATTTTTTGCAAATTTATCAACTTAAATGTCTTTTTGATAATTGGTGCTACTACTTTCAAAAAATTAAATTTTTAACTGTAATGAAGTATAGTTCTGCGTTTAAAACTTAAGAAGCGCATATAATGAATTAAAGTTAAAACAAAATAACTGAACAAATGCTTTTAAAGAGAAGGATGAATCTGGTGTTTCAATTACAAATTTTCAATATTTAATACCAATCTTGTCAGGTTTAACCCTAACCTTCCTTTTTCGTAAGTGCCTACTTCTTTCTTTTCCTTTCTTTTTTTGTTTTGAGATTGGCAAACTCAGTGAAACTCCCTCTCACAAGGAAAAACACATTTAAAAACTTTCTCATGATATTCCATATTTTGTGACAAATATCAAGTATGTCTTTTTAAAGCCAAAATTACTGACATCCGTTTCTATAAGATCTTCATTAGGACCTATTCTAATAAGTTCCTATTGCAATATGACACTTTTTTTTTCAAAGCGACTATTTGAAATCATTGTCTACTGCTGTATTACTAAAAACACAATCTCAAACTTAGTTTCAAAATCTGAGTAGGGGCATTTAAATGTTAAACGTAGGTTAAAATGTCCTGACAGACTGTGACAAATTTAAAAAATTCGTGACGTTCAATATTATACTTCTTTAGCTTAATTTTGGAAAAAAATGCTGAAATATTCCTTGTATTAATAAAATTTGTTATCACCTAGTATGGTAGTCAACTTTTATGTTGTTAAACTAACCTCACTAAATTTAGTAAACGTCAAATTGGTAAAATCTGGTTCCCACTGGATCAAATTTTTTTAAAGATTAACGTCATGATCTGGTTTAATGAGAACCACGATCATAGACCCCCATTTACACCTCATGGGCCCCCAAATTATTTTTTAACTCGCGGGGAACTCTTGCAGGTCGTCATAGACCCCTGGGAGTGCATATAGATACCTTTGGGAATCATTGGTATATAATGATACCACATTTATTCTCATTTTGCTTTTTTTAAAAAATGATCACTTTTACTTTTTTACCTCATAATTTTTTTTTTTTTAAAAAGAAAGAAAAAAAACAGGAAAAATTTTTGGTTTGCGTTTTCTTAGTCTGATATTCAACAATGATTACAGATTACTTCTCTCTTGATCAAATCGTAATACCAAAATCAATTTTTTTTTTTTTTAGTTTTAAAAAGTAATAGGAGAAAAAAATTAATTTTCTTTTGCTTATTAAAAATATTTTTCAACTTTTAACTCGCCATTTCTTTAAATCTTTATTTTTTATCCTTTATTTGCTTGTTACTATGATTCAACAAATTGGGTGGTTTCTGTTCGCCGTGATGTGGATCCAGCGTTCATCACACAATTTTCTCCCAAGGCAACAGCTATGAATGAGAAATCTCCCCTTTTCCAACAACACAGAAACCGAAAAAGCAATAAAATCGTCCCCAACAAAAGCGCTTGTAGACCTCCCGTATCTTAAAGGGGGGAAGGCATAAAACTGTGGTGCATTTTCGAAGCGGTTCGCAAAAGTACACAGGAACCGTTTCGCGACCGCCAGCTTTGAAAAAGTAGACCGCTTTTGAATGAGTTTCAATTAGAGCCTCAAACCACCCAGAGGGTTAATATTCAAAAAATATTGGAATAAGTGGTATGTAAATTAAAATATTATTACAAACTATATTATGTTCAGTAAAACAAAGGAAAAAATATTATGAAATTAAAATTGCTTTTGTAACTTTAGAGAATACTTGAAATATTATTTTCTTAGATGAATGAAAAGGGGGAAATCCCTCTTTCTTACGTCACTGAGAAGAAATATATGCCTCATTTCAAAACTGCAACCTTAAGATTGACCTTCCTCTACCGCTCATGCGCAAAAAAATCAAAAAAAATCTTGGGAGAGGTTCAAATTGAAATTAACTTTTAATTGAAGGGATCCACAGGATATTCACATAACGATTGAAAAATTTCGATTCACGATTACATTTAAATGTATTGCAAAAAATTTATTGATTTTTGATATTTAAAAAAAACAATTAATAATAAAGAATATATAATATGAACATAGCTTTTTTTTTCTAAGGAGTTTATGTCTATTTAGCTGACTATTTCCAAAAAAACCCCTGAAAATCAGAAAAAAACCGCAATTTTTTCAATCTTCGTATATGTTACGTATAATATTGCTTTACACTCGGAAAAAAGATTTTGTAAGGTTACCTTCATAAATGACGAAAATTCCCCTTTTTACTACGTCAGCGAAAGACTCAAAACAACCGCAACCTTTCACGTCTTCCAAACAGAAATGAAAGCTTCTTGTTAGGAATTGTTGAAAAAGATAGAAATTATTTTGAATGATTTAAAATCAGAAAAAAACCTTTTTGAAGGCAAAAAAAAAAAAAAAAAAATGAGAAGTACATTAAAATAACAGAAGATCATGTTAAATTAAGGAAAAATCAGTAAAATTAATTTACGTGGGTAATATTAGCAGAAATGAAAAAAAAAGAGATCCGCGGATTCAAACTCGCAGCGACACGATCCGCTCTATGGTGTAGCGCAAGAGACGCGCTATCCAACTGAGCTACCCAGACCCGTAGCGAAAAATGAAAATAGGCAACAATAATGAATGGGAGTTTCAAATTGAAATTAATTTTTAATTGTAGGGAATCCACAGGATATTCGCATAAGAAAAATTGACGAAAAAATAACTTTTTCACTCGCATTTTTTTTTACTCGCCAAAGTTACTGATTTCCCCCTGTTTAAGGAAGAATTTTTTTAGTGTAACCCTTGAGTTAGATGCGGTCGACTGCGAAACATTTCAAAAGTCTTTGGCGGAAAGCTAAATTTCGACGCCAATGTTTGGCTAAATGTAAAATCGCGTATTATTCCTTATTTTAAAAATCATTACCTTCATTTTTAGGGCATAATTTTTAAGTTTCTGCTCTCACACTTCACAAACTATTCTCAAAAATAACGTACTTTGAAATAAAAAATGTACAAATTACTACTGTTTAAGTTATTTCTCAGAAAAACAGCAGTTTACGAAAATCACAAAATGTTTTTTAAAATCCGTAATTTTGAAGTAATTTTTTCAATCTTCGTATATGTTACAGATAATATTGCTTTACACACGGAAAAAAGGTTTGTGAGATTTCCTTCATAAATGATGAAGTTATTCAAAGTGAAGTAAAAATTGGGACTGCTTTTTAAAAATTCTTTAAAAAAAAGGTTTTGGGAATTTTATTTTTTAAATTAATGGATCTAAAAGAAAAAGGCTTGAAGTTAATTAGTATAGAATATCGATTTAAAAACAAGAAAAGTAATTCATACCCAACGATTTAGAAATAATTTTCATAAAAACGCATCAGTTTTAACACTATTTTAAAAAATTCGAAGAAAAAAAAAGAAAATATCGTTATTTTACAAAAAAAATTATACCGTATCGTCGCGAAATAAATGATCTTTCCGATTCTGTAATTATTTTTTGTCTGATTTCAACACCGAAAATTGGATGACAATTTTAAGATGGCGGAAAACGTCGGATCACCGCTCGGCCGAAACGGAACGGAAGTTCCGCCAAGTAAACAACCGGTAGGAGTTAAAACAATTAGGCGTTTTAAGGTTTTAATTAATATCTTTTCAACTAATTACAATATCGGAATATAAATGGGCAATACGGCTTTCCCGGAAAATTCCCGATCTTTTGGTACCTTCCGCGTCTTTCTGCGTGGTGCGGTTCGTGAGAAGATAGACGCAAATAGATTGATAGATAGATAGATAGATAGATAGATAGATAGATAGATAGATAGATAGATAGATAGATAGATAGATAGATACGTTTGTTTACCTTCGAATTTTAATAGTGTAAGAAGATATACCAGGCGTGCTAATGTGACTGTTACAAAATATATTGCAGAATATTTTATATATATATTCTGTACCTATCTTCTGTTTATATGATATTAGTGTTTTTGAAATTTATACTTATATATCTTTAATTTTTTTAAATAAAATCACTTATTTTCTTATAAAATCAAAATAGTTGTTTCTCTCAAAATCAAAAATTTGCCTCGAAACTGTTTTGAATTTTTGTAATTTAATCCTATTGAAATACTTTATTTTTACTTATTTTATTTATGAAATATATTATATATTATCCGGTTGAGATGAAATAATAATGGAATACATTCTGCTAATTTACTTCTGATATTATTAGAAAGTTCCAGCTTACTTTTCAATTTTTATCACTGTGTGTACCACATGTCGATGTGACTGTTACAATAAATATTGCACTTATATGTATATATTCTGCACTTATCTTACATCTGTTATGATATTAGTGTTTTTCTATTTCAAAATTTATATTTATATCTTCATTTTTTTATAAAAAGCTAAGTTAATTTCCTTTAAAATAAAAAAAAAGCTGTTTTTTTCTCAAAATCAAAATTTTTCCTCGAAACCAAAATTCAAAATGTTCCATGCGTTGCAATTTTTGTCCGATTATAACAAAACTTTCCAAAAGTATTCTTCTAATATGTAATTTATAACTTCTTGGATATATTGTAGTAATAGTGATAGGGTGAAAGAAGAAATTAAAGTTTTTTTATGTATAAAGTCATTAAAATTCTTGAAAATTTCATATAAAAATTTGCGTTTACCCATACTTTGTAAATTATCATATAAAACATTACTTTACATGCATAAATTTCTAAAGAATTGCTTAAAGAAGTTAAATCAGTTAAAAATATGAAATTTTAAAAAAAATCAAAACGCATGGAACGTTTTGAAATTTTTATATTAGCGTTAAATTTTTTAAAAATTTAATAATTTAAATTTTTATTTAAAAATTTTTATAAACTCATTTTTTTCTCACCAAATTTTTTATATGGTTTTATATAGTTATAACTTAAATACTGGCAGTCAAAATTTGGAGCACGTGTGTAACAAGGTTAAAAAAAAATTTTACTGTCCACTGTAGCCTTAAGTTAGAAATCTGTGTCTTTAAATATTAATAAAAATACTTTTCAATATAATTAAGTATGCGTTTTGATTGTTCTCATGCAAACAGTCTTCTTTAAACAAAGAAATAGGGTAGGGTCATATCTGCTGCCAATATAATATATGCGAGCTACTATAACAAGTTTCTCATTCATTCGAATATTTAAAAAAAAAAATATGTTCATGTTACTTTCCATTAGGTATGTACATGTACCTTTCTATTACTTATAGATTCGAAGAGTCGTAAACTAAGACTGACTGGCGCTAATTTGCACACTCAGCATTTTTCTCCACTCTGATGTATATAGCTGTTTATGATTTCAGTAGTGCACGTGTTGTCTTTGTCTGTGAGCAGTAGTAAAAATGTTTCATCCACTACATTTCATTTCGTATATTATCCAAGAAATATAATTAGATATTTTAACCAGGAATTAACGTGTGATTCTTTGAAGGCTGAAACTGACTATTTATTTAGAAAGCAATAGTTAATTATAAATTAATTTCTTCGTATCATCGAAACACCTGCCTGTCTTTATAACAGGTAAGCTAAAACTTTTTTATTCCTTTCTTTAAAATAAAGAAGAAATTCACAGTAGCGTTTCAATACCAAAAATATCATACCTACGACTTAAATATATAATATTACACATTTAAATATATTCGTGGCAATAGCTATTTCAGATCCGCACGTAAAAAAAAAATTGGGTACTTCAGGAAAAAAAATTAATAAAAATTATATATATCCTATTAGTAATAGAATATTGTCTTAAAATTTAATTCTCATTTTCACCATGTATTATGTACGCTCTTATTTATCTGGAGTTGCAGGGGGGCGGTATCGAAATATTCACTAGAAAAGGGGGTGCTGGTTCAAAAAAGGTTGGGAACCTATGATCTATATTGACCGTTTTTCGTATTAGTTGGAAGCAGTTCCCTTGGCTGATAATAAAACAGACACAGCTAGCAAAACCTTTTATGAACACTAGGTTTGCAGATTTGGAGTACCTGTAAAAATAATTACAGATTAAGGAAGGCAATTTGAATCTCAGTTGTTCAGAAATTTGGCTGCTATTTGTGGGGGACTAAAGTAGCTCATGCATTTCTTAACCACCCTCAATACAATGGGAAAGCGGAAAGGTTACATAGGACCTTAAAAGGGGAAATCAAAGCTCATAACAACATCAAATGAACTGAGACATTACCAACTGTTCTACTAGAACTAAGAGCTGCTCTAAAACGTGATACCAATTTTACTATAGCTCAGATGGGGTTTATGGTTCTAACATCATATTGCCATGTGAGTTTTTTGATCCACCCTCTATTCAAATTGACCCGGAAACCTTTGTCACTACATTGCAGACTTTTATGGATGTTGAAGCTAACAAAATCTTCACCTCCAAGAAGTCACATTTTTTTTCCATATGATGGACTATTCATAGTAACTGAGAAATATTTCACACTGCTAGTGAAAGGAAAACCTGTGAATATATCAGTTGATAGACTTAAAGCAGCTTATTTTTTGATGACAGACTCGATTTCTGACAAACCAACAATTCCTCGTAAACAATCGGATGAGAATTCAGCAGCAAATGTGACTCTAACCTCTTTATCTGATGATAAACCCACTGTGTTTGTATTACAAGACAAGGTAGACGGGTAAAGAAACCTGTAGATTTCAGGACTGATATTTGCTGTAAATAACTTGACTGCTTACATGATCAAGTGTATGGTATTTTGGTTTACTTAATTTTTACAAATACTTATAAATGTATGTCATTTCTCCAACATCAAACTATTTATCATTGAATATAATATTACTGTTTCAAAAGACATGTATCACATGTACAAATATTTAATTTTGCGCAATCGTTAGTGATTGATTTATGCTAATTAAAAGTTTAATATTTAACTCTATACCTTCCATACCTCTTGGTTAATAACTCAGTTACTGGTAGGGGAGTAATGTTGGGGAAAATTGTTCAACTCTTTGCCAACTATAATGGCTCTAACATAGTTATAAACAATGGCAATTAAATTATGATTGCGGATGCCGTTTTCTTCACTCAAATGATCCAAGGGATCCCCAGATGAGTGATATGTTCATAAAATATAATAATATCTTTTTAAATACAAATACTCAGCTTAATTTTATATTACAGCTCTCTTTATTAACGGAAAAAGAAAATAAAAAAAACTCGAACTAAGTACACAATGTTGCCATGCAGCACAAGCTAAATTAAAACAAAAACAGTAATTTCTTGGATATAGTTGGACGGTTTGAAAATAATTTACAGCACGTTACATACTCCCACCTTGCAAAGTGAAACTGAACTTTGCAATCTAAAATAAATTAAACTTTAACCATGTACTATATTGTATAGATATATATGACACTTAATTCCTCCTAAATTTTGAAAAGAAGTTCACAAGTCCAATTTGCGAGGAATTTTTATGGTCCTTCCCAATCTGGTTTTGGTAGGGGGTTTCTCCTCAGAATTATCAGTACTTTCAACAGGAGAATTGGGAACATAATCAGTTGGTGAATCCGAAACATGGTCAGTAGATGATTCAGGAGTTTTCTCAACAGGTAGGCTGTCTTTTCCTGAGGCCTTTAAAGCACCAATTTCAGTTTTAGCTGATACTTCCAATGGATATAGCCTTTGGAAGGGACGAATCCTCTCACCATGGGAGGTCTAATTCTAGCTACTATGGGAACTCCATCCTTGCCAGGATAAACCTCCAAGACAACACCAAGAGGCCAGTCAATTCGTCGCACATTGTCATGCCCAATCATCACAACATCGCCCACTTCTAAAGCATCATTTCTCCTTGTCACTCTGTGGACCAGAAGAGCAAGATATTCATTTCTAAACCTTTGTCTCAGATCTTCACGCAACTTCTGCAAGTATTTGGTGCGTTTTACCAAAGAAGATCGATCTACTTGATCTAAATCAGGAGTTTCACAGTTGCTATTTCCATGAATGAACATTGCTGGGGACAAAGGTAAGAATTCATTTGGATCTTCGTGTATGTATGTCAAAGGCCTAGCATTGATTATTGACTCACAATAACATAAGATGGTCTGGAGTTCTTCATAATTTACAATAGATTTCCAACACTCGATGTAGAAGCTCTTTGAGCATTCTCACAATACGCTCCCACCATCCACCCCACCATGCTGCTGTGGGTGGAATAAATTTCCAAGTGATTTTCTGGGCAGTTGAGTACACAACAATTTTATCCCAATCTAATGTTCTCAGTGCATTATTTGTTCCCACAAGGTTAGTACCGTTGTCACTGCAAAGTACTGAAATCCGGCCTCTTCTCGCAATGAAACTTCTCAAGGCTTGAATTAAGGTATCAGTAGTGAGTGATTGAACTAGTTCAAAATGCACTGCCCGGTAGACAGCACAGGTAAACAAAACAATCCAGGCCTTCGCTTTGTAAGATAAAGAGGACCTGCTTAGTCTACACCTGTTACTTCAAATATCTTTGTCTGAGTAACTCTATTTCTAGGCAGCGGAGCAAAGGGCACTTCAACATGCTTAGCTTTATAACGTTTGCAAATCACACACTCAGAAAGAACTTGCTTTACTAATCTTTTGGCTCTAATTATCCAAAATGTCTCTCTAAGCCATGCAAGTAATATTGAAGAACCTGCATGCATTGCTTTTACATGCTCTTTTCGAATTAATTTCACTACAATATCATTGGCAGGTAAGTTAATTGGGAACTTGAAATCTTCCTTCTCATAACTATCAGCCAACTTGGTTCTTATTCTCAGAAGCCCATCTTCATCTTTAAAGGCTTGCATTTTAGCAAGAAGTGAGGAGGTAGTGAGCGGGTGGAATAGAGAGCATTGGGAGGGGTACACCACATGACTTGCGTCATATCCATGAAACAGTTGGACGATTGCTAAGGGGGAATTGTGCATTAAAAGTATATCTTGCTGCTATGAACGAAAGGCGCTTATGTATTGGTGACATTAAGTGGGTACCCTTGCTACTCTCGTAACGAACTCACGTGGCGTATTTTCGTAGTTTTTATGTAATAAACGTGACGTTTTCAGCGAATAAATTCACCCAAAATATTACCATAATATGGCTCTTCCTGTTACGGGAGTGTCTGGGGTATTGTATATATGTCACAAACGTTTGCGCCAGAATCGCTACGGATAGCGTCTTGTAAACAAACACAGTGACTTCTGTGAGTGATGCATTAAGTTTATATTATTAATTTTTATTTCCATTGAATTACAATTAATTCTGGTCGGAATGCTTAGAACAAATGCAAAAAGAGGAAAAGAGTTTCGTGAAAGGAAAACTAGCAGCAAGTCTAGGCGAAAGTCTATATATCACCAGGTAGTTCTGTCGCAGCTTTTATCCTCTTTATCCATAAAGTTTTAGTGCTGTACATATCAGAGACTGTTGCAATCATTGAATCCGATGATGATTAAAAGCTGATTATCTTAATTGAAGACTTTAATGTTAATTTTGCTCCAGAAAAAGCAAAGCCACTCATTGAATTCTTGAAACGGACACTGAATTTGACAATGAATACTGATTCTAGAGAGGGAAAAACAATGTTCGGAACCACGATTGATGCAGTTTCTTTCACATTTTCTTGATTGGCTACAATCGAGGATTTTTATGTCCTACTTTAGTTACCGCACACCTATTGTGTCTTTCTTGGAAAACGATGATACAGAAAATTGAATAAAAATATTTGCATTCAATAAATGTTCGAATTTTATTTGATTAATTTGAGAAAAAATGACTGTCAAAAATGCTCATATTGCATAAAATTTTTAACTGTCAAATTAATATCAGTAATCACCAACAATATGGTCTAGGAGCCAAAACAAGTTACCCACCCCTGGATAAAGCTATTGAACAAGTTTTAAATTCCATTATACTTTCTATTTGAAAACGAGGAAAAAAATTTAACAAAAAAGTATTTTAGCTATCACAACAAATTTTACTATATAAAGTTTGCATTGCTTTAATGTGAGAAGTCCCTAATGATTAACAAAAACATTCTTATACCGTTTTCTAAAACTATATATGAGTCAACTATGTATGGATTACTTGAAGAGTTTCATCTGCAGCAAAAAGCACCAAAACTTCTCGCTAACAATGCCGGTTTAACCATTGGGCCCTTGGGGCGGGCACTCAGGGGTCCAGATAAGCTGAACTTAATCAGATTTTCTGGTTGTAAATTTTGATCCTCCAATGCCAAGGGGCCTGTTGATCTTCTGCACCCATGGCCCAAAATGAGCTTAAGTCGGCACTGCTAGCTAATATATTGATTTAAATACCCGTACTAAAAAATGAATGATTTTATTTATATTCTTAATCAGTAATACGCGAGCAAATATAATACATTGCAATACCTCTCATCCTCATCAAATCTATGCAAAACGAAAACTAAAGCAATATACCTAAAAGTAACGATGAAAAGTACAATTTCGAAGACAATTTTTACAAAAATTTTTACTGTAAATAATAATAAATATCACTTATTTGTAAAAAATTAAATTAATGGTTACCATCACAAAATTGAAAGCATCACTCAATTGCCATTTTTTCAGTAAGAATATCAAAAATTCATTTTAATTTCTGCAAAAATAGATTGCAAAATATTACTAATTGGAACACGACTGACAATAAAATAGGTATATAGCGTTAAAAACACGCTGTTACACTTGTAGTAAACACTCCTGCCCTTCTTTTCATACTTAACATTTTATTTACTTTTAAAATGTCATTAAGATAACAGAAACCAAAAGTGAAATAATCTTTGTTAACTCAGTTCAGTTCTTTAAGTGTTCTTGGCAACATTTTTAATTGCATGACTTAAAAAGTAGTTTTAAGTTTTTGTTTATTTTTGTGCTTAAATCAATTCTTTTATTTTTATTCTTTCTAACAGCCAAAAGCTTGTTAAATTGAATTTTTTATTTGAAAATTGTTAAGAAAATTGATATTTACTTTATTTTTTTAGTTAGCATCACCTGAGATTTATCTGGTGATGTTACAGTCCTACGATCTCATTATTTGTTTACAGCGTCACGTGTGAGCATATCATGTGATGATGCTGGAGAGGCATGAAATTCAAGCATGTATTGTACTTGTTAATTTGTATTCAACCTGATAGGGGGATTAACCTTTCAATTTTCTTCGCTGGTTAGCTTATCTTACATTTTTCATGGCAAACTCGGTAAGTTGTGATTTTAAGACCCCTTTTTGAACAACTGTTTCATACTTGTGGTTATGTTAATTTTATTTATGTATTTTATGTTAACATATGTGTGTGCGCTTGATTATGTAATCATTACTATTCAAATAATCTAACTAATAAACGCTCAACATTATGTTTCAAACTTGTTGAAAAATAAAGAATTTTATGTATAACTTTTTCGAGGTAATATTTTAAAATTATGCATGGAATTCAACATCATTTTAAACATCAAAATGATGTCTGAAACAAAATTTTCTTTTTAAATATTTTATTAAAAATTGTATTTGACCGCGTTTTTTAAAAAAAATTTTGCGTAGCGTTGTACATCATCCTTGAGACCCTATACTGAATCTTTTTTCTTCTTTTTAAGAAGAAATTAGGAGATGTTAATAACTTTTCATTTTTGCTATTCGTCGTAAAAATACCAATCATGAGTTAATTTTAGCAATTTTAAATGTACCTTAAAATTGTAAAATTTTGGGGAAATTTTGTTTTTATTGATAAATTTTAAATTTAATGAAAATGATGGCAAAATCTGTAATAAAATATTTCTTTACTACATAATTATTTATGTTTGTAACAAAGTTTTCTCTCCCAGATTTTAAAGTAAATTTTATGCTCAAAGAGTTTCAACACATAAATCTATACAACTATAAGTTTAACTCTTTTTTTTTTTTTTTTTTTCCCCTCTAAAAATTTGTTTTTGGTGGTAATGAATTTTATTATTTGATTTCTAAATTTACATAAAATGTTTTAAATATTTTTAAGATATTTTAGAAAGTTGCAAGATTTTACTGAAATAAGAAGTGTTTATAATTTGAAAGTATGAAACAAAAACAACACAAGTTATATTTCTCTGACATTTAAAGAATTTTGGTATTTGATATTGATTCCATTATTTGCTATATATAGAGAGTGAACGTTTGTATGTATACATATTTATTTATTATGTTATCAAATATTCATTCTTTGTTATGTAATTTTATTGATTTTAAAATAAAATTTTCAAACAGAAACACACACACAGAATCAGTTTGTGTGTATCTATAAAAAATGTTGGATTATTGAAAGCATCTGTATTTTTCTATTGAGTCATATTTTTCTTATACTTTATAAGAATCATTTGATTATTGAAACAAAGAAAAACTGATAAATATATAATAAGTAAATAATGATTATTGTTAACACACATTTATAAGCTTCATTAATATGTAATGGAATCTTTGAACTCTATTTTTACCCACTTTAAAAGGTCAGATTAATGGTCAGGGACCAATGACAATATAATGATTTCCAAATTTGGTGACTAATTCATTATACCATTTCCAAATTTGGCTACTAATTCATTATACCATTTCCAGATTTTGCGACTTTAGGATTAAGTTACAACCCTAAAAGCGAAAATGTGCATCAGCAATTTCTTACCAAAATATAAACAATTGTCTGATTTTTCTGAAAATGGAAATAAAAAAAAGACTTGTGCATGTGAAAAAAAAAACACCTTGCCTTATTGACACACTGATAGAATCTCAATGGGTATTCCAGATTCTAAAAAATGATGCATTTAAGATTAATTCATCAATGAATAAATGATAGTTTAAAAAACTAAAAAGACGTGCTTTTATTGTAGATCAAAATAAAAATAAATTATATTTTTTAAAAAACACTCTTTTACGGTTAATCGAACTAAAAAGTAAAAAAAGTAATTCTTAATATAAGAATGAAATGATTAATGAGAAAATTAATGTTGTACGGGTAAAAGCTTGGGGTGCTTTGTACTACATTTTTACACTAACTCAGCATTTCGCAATAGAACTAGTGAGAAATTATAACAATTGATATAGAGCACCCCACGCTTTTACCCCAATGACATTAATTTTCTCTTTAATCATTTTATTCTTATATTAAGAATTATTTTTTAGTTCGATTAGCTATAAAAGCATGTTTTTTAAACTGTAATTTATTTTTATTAAAAAAGCATTTTTACAATTATGGCATAGTTGCTTATTATTCATCCTTTATTCATCAAATATGTATTATGAAAACTTTTGTGTATCACATAAATTATTTTCATAAGATTTCTTGCTGTGGACTTTACTGAATCTCCTTTCTTGTACCAGAAATCAGTTCTGGCTAAAAAAATCCTTGTAAAATATTTAGATTGAAAAAACAATGGCAAAATTAGAGTATTTCTGCTGTTAATCTGAAATTTTTTGTATGTGGAGTAATAGAGGAATTGTATGTACTAAGTTATCAGTGTTAAATTTTTTTTTAATATTTATAAAAAATTTTTAAAGTACTCATAAGATTTTAGTAATTTTATTTGAAGCAATTTTTAGTCTAAACACAAATTCAAATGTAAAAAGAAACAATTGCAGTGAAAAATATCAAATTTTTCATGTTTAGGGATATTTTCCTCTCTAGAATTATTCATTTAAATATTGTTACTGGTACTTTATTTAATATTTCCATGGGCTGTATTTTTCCAAGTATTGAAATGTTATTATACTGTTGTTAGTTTAAACAAGCCACATTAAAATAAATTAACTGAATTTGACGCTCTTATTTATATTTTTAATTTAATTTACAGTTTGTGCCAATTATTTCAATTAAAGTTTGGTTAAAAAAGTTTCTATTATAATTATTAAGTTTTGTTTTAATACAATTAAATTTTATTTGGATTGAAATAAACACCCTTGTGAAAATTTTCTAGCAAAATCTTATTTTAATATTTTTAACAACCAATTAAGATGTATTTTAAAATAGTGAAACCAATGAATGGTCAAGGTTAGCAAATCTAATTTTTAAAACATTAATATAATTCTGTTATTAAATACAATAAAACTGTAGAGTTAAAAAAATATAGGGTACTATGTACTAGTGTCACTGCAGCAAAATTTGCACCTCGTGAATCTTGCCTCAATATCAAAACAACAAAGATTCTTGCATGTTTTATTGGAATAAAAATGATATCCATGCTACAATTTTGGCTGCAGTGATGTTAATATGTATGTACTAAATTTTTTTGTAACATTTTCATTTTACTAACTTTGTATATACGATATAGTTATATTTTAAAATGCATGAAATTAATCTTATTTCTATATATTAAGTTTTTCAGTCTATTTTCTAGTTCTTAAATTGTAAAGAAGATGCATCGGAATTCACAATCTAAATTAAATCTGTTATCTAGGATAAGTTGTTTTATTTTATATAGACATATAGAAATGGTTTTTACTATAAATGGCTTACAAAAGAATTTTGAACTGTTTTTAATCTTGTCTCATAGATTAGTGAGACAGTGTCGTTAAAATAGAAATAATCATTGCTGCAAAATTTTCAATAACAGTTATCTTACATGAATTGTAATAATGTTATCTGTTGTATATTTCTGCAAGTTTATCTATTCTTTTCTATTGTGATATTGATATCAGTCATGTCAATGAGTATAGGAAAGAATGACAAATGAGATCTTATTTAGGGTATATCAACATACATAAATATAGTTCCATTCTCACAGATATCCTTAGATAGGTGCTGTAATTGAGTAGACAGGGTTGCAAACTCATGACTGGGATTGTCTGGTCATGTGTTCAAGTCCTAGTATCACTGAAGAGTCACTACATAAGAGGGCTTGATGCACATTAAATCTGTCGAGGCTTAAAAACTTATTCTTAGATAGCTGCTGTAACTGAGTGGTCTGGGTTGTAAAGTTGTGGCTGGTATTTTATGGTCATATGTTCAAGTCTAAGTACCACTGAAGAGTCACTTTGTAGGGCCTGATGTACATTAGTTCTGTTGAGGCTCAAAATCTTCATGTTGGCATTTTGTGGTAGCTTAGAGAATAGGGTGACTGGCGTTTTTTCGTCCTCCTCACTTGATCAAGGTCTGTTTCGAATACTAGGTGTTTCAAAGTGTGACATTGATAATTTAATAAAATTCAAGTATCAAATATCTTCAATTTTGCATTTCTTGATTATTTTTTGATGTTGAATATTATAAGTCGAAAGTTTCTGTTTTAACAGTTTTTATACTGATGAGTTATCCTCAAATGATTAATTTCTGCTTTTTATTTTGAAGAATTTCAGAGAAAAATCTGGAAAACCAGAATTATAAATGAGGAAAGGTTACATGGAGACTTGAAAGTATTGTCAAAGCAAATGATAGAAAATTAAACACGTTGTTCATGAAAGAAAACTCTTAAAAATATGTTTGAATGTAATTGAATTCTACATTTACAATAATAATTTTGTAATTAAACTTAGGATATATAAAAATTTATAGCAGATAAATTGAATTTTGAAAAAAATTCATACTGTTAAAATATAATAATGCAAGCTTTTAAAAAAAATGTTTAATTTTTATAAGTATTGCTTTCTGTTAAAGCAACAAATATTTTGTTTATTTTAATAGATATCTTGCCCCTTTTAAAGTCATTTTGTTACTTAATTGAAATAACTTGATTCATCTTGTGTTTTTAGGTTACATCACCAAATAAGCATGAACATTTATACAAAATCCTAGTCATAGGTGAGTTAGGAACTGGAAAAACGA
This sequence comes from Trichonephila clavata, assembly GCA_019973975.1. NCBI lineage: Eukaryota > Metazoa > Arthropoda > Arachnida > Araneae > Nephilidae > Trichonephila > Trichonephila clavata. The sequence continues at coordinate 20,987 of BMAO01036262.1, forward strand.
GCATTATCAAAAGATATGTTCACCAATTCTTTTCTCAAAACTACAGAGCAACTGTATCCTTTTAGGTTTTATCTGTTACTGTTAATATTTGTATTTAATTAACATTTCTTAAAAATAAGTGGGTTTAAAAATAATCATTTACCCTAAATTTTGTGTCTTATTTAAAATAATAATGCAGTAAAAATATTGTTGTGGATCTTTCAAGGTTCTTTATAAAGAGATTATTAGTTATTTGAATCAGTTTTAAAAGTCTAGAAAAATGCTTTTCAAAGGAAACAAATATTTTATACTAGTAACAACTTCTAAGCCATTCATAATTAGTGATGTCAGCAGGGACATAGCTACTGCCATATCAGTGATTATTGGGCCCCAAAATGTATAAACAAAAAATCATAAAATATTGAGGGGCCCCAATAAAGAGCCCCTAAGATATTTTGATACTGGGTCCTCTCAGGACTAGCTATGCTGGTGAATGTCAGTATTCTTCAAAATATTTTAAAACCATATATACTTGTAAGCTTCATTATGAGTATTTCATGCATTATGTATATGTTTCAATTATTTTTATTGTTATTTGAAACTGAAATGTTCTCAGTTACTATTGCAAACAAAAAACAAAAATATCAGTTATCATTTCTTAACTTTTGCACCTAAAATTGTTATATAGCAATTAATGGATTGAACCAATTTTTTAAAGTTATTTAATGGTCAATATTTGATTTATTTAGTTCCTATATATATAGTCAAGAATTTTGGAAACATTTTTCATTTCTGAAATAGATTCATTAACTACCAATATATGTAAAACAATCATTATTTATGTCTTATCTGTAAAAGCTATAATTGAACATTTGAAGAAGTTGTTATTCTACATTTTTCTCTGTTCAATATTTAAGAACCAGAAACGTTATGATTCTCTTATCTGATGAAAATGTTTTCAGACTTAGTTTATATGAGTTGCTTTTTCTCAATTGTGTTAAGTTCCATAATATAAATGGTATATCTGAATTAAAGAGCATAATCTGTAAAAAAAATCCAATATTTTTATTAAATATAATTGTTTTGAGTTAAGGTTATTGTATTTTGAATTTTTATAAAATTTGTGATATGTTTGTTATACAAATTTTATTTTATGTTTTGTAATATTATGAGTACCGTAATTTCGCGCGTATAGTCCGCGGACTATCTGTGTTTAAAATGCGAATTTTTGAAGCTGCGGACTATCCACCAGTGCGGATAATACGCTAGTTGTTCACGGTTAAAATCATGGAAATTTAAAAAACACGCTGTCGTGAACTGCCGATGATCGGGATTTATAAAAGCCGGGATTGTTAGTGAAAGCGAGGAAATCACTGACAGTGAAGATAGTGATGCTGAAAATGAACTTTCGGACACTCTTCCCGAAAATATATTAGAACTGTTTAATTCTGATACTGATGAATCGGACTTAGAAGGTTTTCCTTAATGTAGTAGAATGTGTGATTAATTAATATATGATTAATTAGTAAGCACTGTTTTTTATTTGTATTTAGCGTTTTATTTCTGAAGGTATATTAGTAAGGAAGTACTTTTTTTCTATTTATTCTTAGTTCTTTGTTTCTAAAATACATTAACATTGCCGTATTAAAATAACGTAATTTCGGACGTATAGTCCGCGGACTATCCGGTGGTGCGGACTATCTGACGATTTTTGAAATTTTTTTTATATAAAATCGTGTCTGCGGACTATACGTGCGAAATTACGGTATGTCAATATTTTTAAGGGATAAAAAAAATTATTACTTTTCTATATTTCAGAATAATGAGTCAATCAAAAAGAACTTTTTATTTCATTAAAAATCATGAACATTTAATTTAATTATTTTAGTTTGTTCATACCTTATTTCAAATTAACAATTTCTGTTTAGAGCAAAGCCTATTAAAATACATTAATTATGAAATATGTATATTGATTGAATAATGTAAATTTATCTATACTTAAATGTTCTTTAACTTATAAAAGATTGGAGTTGATTTTGCCTTAAAAGTTTTAAACTGGGATATGAACACCTTGATTCGTCTTCAACTATGGGATATTGCTGGTAATGTTTTTAGATTTTTTTAAGATGTAAAAGTAACTAACTTACCTATTTAGAATAATAAAATTGGTTTGAGAAAAATTTACAATACTTGGAAAAGAATTTACATATATAATGACTGAATTCTTAGAATAAAATATTTTAATTAATACCATATGTATTTATCAATTATGACTAGAGAATTACTTATAACCTAAATAATTATTATGAAGTAAAATGTATTTCTTGCAAATTAAAAAAAAATCCATATTTTTCCTTTGAAAATCATGAATATAAAATTGGATTTCCAAATTAAACTGTCTTCTTTTATAAACTTATCTGGTAATAATTATTCCAGTGCAGTTTAGATCAAACTGAATTAAGTATATATCAAGAATGTGATAAATAATGAAGTAAATGGAAAATGAATATGATCTACATTAGTAACTAAGAAAGTGTAAATTATGTTTTGAAAATAGACTGACAATTTTTTAATTCATTGTAATCAGGAATTGTTTTAATTAAAATATTCATTCATGTATTTTTCTAGATTGAAAATTGATCTTCTGTAAAACATAAAATAATAAGTTATTTTTAGAAATTTATTATTAGTTTTTAAAATTTATTTAAATTTTAGGCATTAATGTTCATTTATTTTTAGATCAAACCGTTATAATTATTCATAAACACTTATTTGACATTTTTTCCCTTTTAAAATCTTATTTTTTATAATCTGAAAGATGTTAATGTATAATTCTACTAAACATTATTCAGCTTGTAATTTTTCATTATTTAAGAGTATAATAAAAATATAACTTTTGTGCTAAATCATTGAAACTTGACAAATATGTATCTTTGGTATCATTCTGTTAGCTGAATGCAGGCAATGAGTTGCCATATGTTGCTATCACTGTTAACCTTAGACAAAGTATTGTCAACTACAACTATTTCTCATTATACAGCTCTGTAAAATTAATGTATCTAATCTGTCATTAAACTGTAAAATTCCAAAAAAATTTATAGCAAGAAATATTCTTTGTCTGATAATAATTGATTCTAATTCATTGATTCAAATTGTGAGAAAATACTTCTGTATTAGATAATCTAAAGGCAACATTTGTTCATTTACTGAGTGCTTTCTATTTTCTACTTTTGCTCAATTAAAAGGTTTGCTAATGACAGCCAAGTATAAAAGTGTTATGTTTAAATAAATGTGCATTTTGGAATGACTCTAAAATTTTATGTTACCTTAAAAGTTCATTTTAAAATTATTTATTTTACAATGATTATAAAACTGTGTTTTGAGAAATATTTAATTTTTATACTATGTTTAAACTTTTTTATTACAAATTTGGTTTCTTGTTTAGAAATTAATATTGAAACAGTTTGATTTAAAAGAGCTACCACAAAATTATAGTACTTTACTTTGTGAGTTAATATTTATTACTTATTAAGAAAAAATTAATCCATCTATATAAAAAGTGTTTTTTAATAATTCTTTATATTTCTTTTTTCTTCTGTTAGTTTTAAAAGATAATTTTTAAGATAAATTAAATTTTGGTGATCAATAAAATGTTAAATATAGCTTTCTAGGTGCACAGATACATACCTTAAATTATACTTTGAGCTTTTACTTTAAGAAATATATTTTCTAAATTTTGCATTACTAGCTAAAATATCTGATGTTCAACAATTATTCAAAATATCAACAATATAGAATTTAAAATTTTATGGTTTTCATAGTGGCTAAGTGGTCATGGTAATGAGCTAATTGTGTCTCTGGGTGCTATTAAATACCATTGTGCAGAGGGGCTGATGCATATCAAGACTCGAATAGAATTCCGGCTCAGGTGTCATCTTTTCTATTCTTTAAACTGTGGCACAAAATTGTGTTGTTCATCAACAATAGTCTTTGTTTTGCTTCAGAATGCAAAGTTAATAATTTATCAAACATTAAGTTTTATTAAATCTACTATTCCTTCTGTAATAAAATAAAATAATAAAAAGTTAAAATATTATGTTTATACAAAAGAAATTAAGAAAGTACAGAGAATATTACGGATGTAACCCAGGTAATGAAATTTGCTTTTATAAAAATGTTTATTTGCTGAAAAGTTTTTCATAGATTTCTGTTTTTCTCTTTTTTTTGTGTAGAGGATCTTTTAATTCATTATGGATTTTGTTAGACATGTTTTACCCTTTCAAATTAATTTATATGAAGTCAGCTTAAAAAATACAATAAAATTTAAGCTTAAATTTTATTCAATAACAAAAAAGGATCCAGATATATTTCCATATTTGACTGTTGGCAAATTTTAGGACTTTTTTTTTTTTTTTTGCTGCTTCTAGTTATCTATAAAATATCCAACAAGGTTTGGAGCGCTTTTTTCTTCCCCCAAATAAATTGTAATGTTACATTTTTAGTTTTAATTTTTTACACAATAATAAAAAGTTCAGTTAGGAATTTGTATATATATATATATCTAATATATAAAATTCTCCTGTCACAGTGTTTGTAACCAAACTCCTCCGAAACGACTAGACCGATTCTTATGAAATTTTGTGCGTGAATTCAGTAGGTCTGAGAATAGGATGTTAACTATTTTTCATTCCCATATTGCAATTAGTTGAGAAGATATTAATTAAAAACCTTAAAACCTCTGTCTGTTGTTTCGCTTGGCGTCGAAAATCGGTTTCGCGCCAAATGTGTGACTTTTCTCTGTTCCACCACCCAAATCACTCTGCATAGGGTTACAATATCAAAATGGGTGTCTATAACAAATCAAAAATCACCAAATTTGGCGAGTGAAAAGTCCCCCCCCCCCATTTTTTGTACGCATCTTTAATTCAAAAATTCATGTATTGCAGGTTTAAAAAACAAAAATGTCTAAAATATTTGCGAAAAACTTAATCGCTTTTACTTCATTAGCATTATTTCAAATAAGTGATGCGAGACAAATGAAACGGCTAGATCGATTCTTGTGAAATTTTGTGCGTATATTCATTAAGTCTGAGAATAGTACATGAACTGTTTTTCATACTCCTAAGTGACAAGGGTGGTCCACCCTAAATTTTTCTTTTTTGGGCAAAATTTTTTATTTTAATTTTTTTAATGATTTGACATTAAAAAATACATACAACCCTCATTTTTTACCTTTCTATCACCAACCCCTATTTTTGATAGCGATATTAGTACTTTAATAATTTTCTACTCTTGGTTCGATAATTTATCAGTTACCACTCGATCAGTTATTCCCGCCAGACATCTACCGATGTCACTTCTCGAACTGTAAACAGCACAGAGCAGGGATGAGAAAGAAGTCGGTCTCCTGTCTTTCTCAGATAATAAGCTTTCTCTCGCTCAAGTTTCGGGCCTAAACCATTTTCAGCCATTATTATTGGTTGCGCATCAATCGTAGCAGTGATGCGTATACTTATCATTTTACTTTCTCAGTGCAACTCTCATATTAAGTATTTTCTTATACTGAATGTATCATCAATTTGCAGTGCTATAATTATTTATTCCCATTTTTCTCAAGATAGTTCTCACGTTCAGTTAATTAAGTGATCTCATATAAATCAATAGTTTTCAACACGTGTCACGAGCTCTCGCCAACAACAACTATTGTGTTACATGTATAAACCATTTCTGAATATTTTCAGACATTTATGAGTTCTTACTTAATATTAATTAGTTTATTTATTATTAAACGCAATTAATAAAACTGTAATACTCAGTGCATGGAGATCTCCGGTTATTTTGCTTCGTAATTTGAACCCACCACGGCTGTGCAATGGCATGCGATTAGTCATGAAAAAAATTGATTAAAAACGTTGCAGAAGCTAGCATTTTGAATGACAAGTTCCGAGAAGAAGCTGTATTACTACCACCAGGGCCGGCTCTAGCAGTTCTGCCGCCCCGAACAAAAATGGAAAATGCCGCCCCTCTCTCCAAAGCAAAAAATCATAATTAAAAAAAGATAAATTGTTCTCATATAGGTACACACCTATAAAACTTGAATAATTCCTGAAAAGGCAGCATAACAATTAAGAATTTATATATTTATTATTTTAAGGAATACGAAATAATCCGAAATAAGTGAAATAATTGCCTATTATTTCCAATGAGTAATATGTAAGAAACTGAATCGTCTATTTCAACTGGCCAATTTCTTCGAAAAAGAGTCTACTGATGATGGGCATCACAAGCGTTTATTAACTTATAGTAAATACACTAAAGAATAAAATAAAATATTTCCTGTGGCTCTCTGTCTACCAAAAACGTATTACCTCAGTCCCCTTTTGGATAGCTGAAAACGGACATTGTATGGGTGAAGAGAATGTTCGTTGTGACCCCAGTCTGGGATGGGGAGAAAGTTACTAATGAAACATGTGTAAGCGTATCAAATTCCATTATTTAATAATATATTCTCACTCTTCAAGCTTCAACATAAAAAAAACTGACGTTAAGCATATAGAGTACCAAATAAGGTACGTTAAATGAAATTCCAAATACACACCCAATAATATTTCAGAAAATATATCACATTTTTTGTGACAAAAAAATATATTTTTTTCGAATTTGATCCAAATGCCGCCCTTAAAATTTGCAGCCCCGGACAGAGGTCCGGTTTGTCCGGCCCTAGAGCCGCCCCTGCTACCACGAATCCCTATTATTCCCACACATGTGCCAATTGAATTCAAACGGATTCAATTTCCAATTAGATTGGCATTCGCAATGACAATCAATAAGTCTCACGGCCAAACAAAGTTTGCTTATGGCTTAAATTTGGGCTCAGCGTGTTCTTCACACGGACCATGAAACAGGGCATGTTCTCGCGTGGGTAAACCATCAAGTTTGTTTGTGTTGGTGTTATTTACTCACTAAAAATATCGTACCCTCCATTGCAGTAATAGACTGATAATGTTATTTTTTAATTGTCATAATTTGTGATAGAGATGTAATTTGAAATTTATTAGTTAAAATAATAAAAGTGCAAAGAATTCAAAAAAATGAATGTTTGGTGTTTTGTTACTTTTATACGCCGTCATCGTTCACAGCGCTCCATTTCTCTTTCAGTCATATACCACATCCCCACACACTTACAATGAGTTAGTTATTTTTTATTTGACTACCAAAATATTCACTAGAAATAATTTATATGGCAAAACAACGTTTGCCGGGTCAGCTAGTATTTATATATATATATATAAATATTTTAAAATTTTAGAGAAATTTTAATCAAATTTTGAAATTGTTTTAAATGTTCAATTTTAAAGAATATTTTTTTAGAGAACGGATTGATCTTTACATTACTTTTCTTGAATCAAAAATCAATCAAAGCAAAAGATTTATCCAATTTCATTAAAAATTGTCCAATTTCATGCCTTTTAAATTTGCTAGTTATTAAAATCAATTTTGTGAAATTTCCTAAAGTATCTTTATTGTTTCTTGAGGTATTATATTTTGTAAAAGTACAATTTTGAGAAAAATGTGTTTAAACTTGTATATGTTTTGCTATGGCAGATAGATATGTTATTTTAAACTCCTGTAGCCTGTTTTTTAAAAAAAAAAAACATTTAGAAACCTCACTACTTGAATTTTAAGATACTGAAATAAAATAAAATTGTGTTTTTGTCGAAAAATGATTTTTTAGAAATGCAAAGTAATGGCAAATTACTAAATGTCAAAATTGCATGACCTCAAAATTAGTCAAATAGGAAACTGAATTATAAAATAAAATGATTTAAAAGTTTTGAGACATTAATAATGGATTTATTAACACCTTAGCATTTAAAATTTTATTTCATATCAGTGATTTATTCGATTACTGTTTACATGAAAATTAAGGTAATCTATCAGTCAAAACATTAGCATACATTTGTTTTGGGCCGCATGCATTCTGAAAATTTATTCACCTAAAATTTTTATTAAATATCAAAGAAATATGAAAATTTTTTCACATGTATGGCTATTTATTGATTTTTATTTTTGGTAATCATAAGAAAATATATTCAACACATTTCTTAAAATAACATCTATTCATTTAAAGAGTGTTAAATTGGGTTTCCTTATATTAGTTTAAACTTAAAATTTCTTTTATATTTGGATGTATAATATATTTGAAAACTTCCTTTTATTTTAAATTTAAAAAAAGTGTCGTGACTAATTTATCTCACCAGTTTTCCTTATTAGCTGTTTATAAATATATTCTGAAATAGACTGATTTCATCTGCGACAGGATTACAGGGGGAGTTTTTGAAAATTCACCAGCCAATATATAATAAAGTACCATTCCTCCTATAATATCTGTACTATCTCGGAAATCCTGAAGAGTCCGATTTAACGCTTCTATATCTTTCTTGTGAGACACTGTACTTTCATCCCACACTAAAAGCTTGCATTGTAGAAGCATCCTGCCTTGAGAGCTATTTTTTTCTGAAATTTCAGATGAGTGAATCTTCAAATGCAAGATTAAGTGATAATTTTAAAACGGAACGTGCAGTACGACCGTCTGTCAGTAAAATCGCGGCTATACCAGAGAAGCCATAGCAACTGCCATCTTCTGGGTTTTTCTGATGGTCATTAATAATAAGTTAAGCAAAAACGTTTTTCCGGTTCATCTAGGGGCTTCGAGAAAAAAGAGTGCACCACTGCCGGATTCTATTTTGCGTAACACTTGTTGGAAAACCTGACTTTGTTCTGGAGTTAATTGAGGGATAAATTCTGTTACTTGATGTTGCAATGCTATAAACTCGTAGTTTAATTCTCAAGCAATTTCATTATCGAAGCCATTTCCGTCGACACGTCTAGGAATAATCATTCCAAAATCATGTAGCGCCGCCCATCCGGTATAGTGGTTAGCGACGCTGACTGCGGTGCCGTAGGGACTGGGTTCGAATCCCGGAGAAGGCATGGATGTTTGTGTTGTAATCTTTCCTTTGTGTTGTAAGCCCCCGTGTTATACATTGTGTGGTGCACGGGGTTTCTAAATGTTCACAATAAAAAAAAATCATGTAGCTTCTTCCCAACCATTTTGAAAACCTTTATTGCGTTTCGTTGTAGATGTGTTGATTGAAAAACATATTTGCTTGTATTTGCTGCAAAATATCTTCAACCATGTAGTCTTTGTACTTTTTCCAAAAGGTTTGAGGATTAGAAAGACCGAAGATGAAATAAGTATTGCGTAAAGCTCCCTAATTTTATTCGGCGAGTGACATTATCTAGTATTTCTTCAAAGTAATTCTTCCACGTAAAATATCTAGGTTCAGTATAAGTGAAAAATTTATGCAAAATATGAATATTGTATAATTAGATTTTTAAAAAATTCAAAGTGATAAACATTTGAAAAATCAAAACTTTTTATGAAACTGTCAATTACCATAAAATTTTCAATACCACGCGCGCAATTCATTAAAACTATTTCGTTTCCCTCTTTAAAATGTGGTAGAAAATTTGCATTAAAATATCTGGGTTGTCGGAATAGAGAACTTCTTAGCCAACTTGGCGATATTTCTCAAAGTTTGAGTTTGACATTTAACAAACGTAACGTAATAAACGTTATACGTTTTAATAAAAAACCATTTAAAAAATTGCTTTTTGTAAAGATGCTAAATTACACTGTGTTTCAATTCACTGTGTTATAAATGGGGAAAATTTCCATTATTGACCAAATGCATAATTTTGCGCCAACTTGGTGGGGAGTAAGCAAAGTCCCACGGTTTTACCCGCATAGTATCCGTTCCCGTAGGAATATGGAGATAAAATGTACCTTATGTTACTCGCTGATAATGTAGCTTTCCATTAGTGAAAGAATTTTTAAAATCGCACCAGCCGTTTCCGAGGTTGGCCGGAACAAACAGACAGACAAAAATTTTAAAAATTTATTTTTTGATATAAGTACCGTATATACCTTTAAATGCATTTAGTAAAAAGCTGCTAATTTGAAATTACAAACAGACACTTCAATTTTATTTATATAGATAATTTATATTAATGAAAGAAAGAGTTAGTGTACTTTGGCTGTGTTTTAGGAAAACTAAGCAACCCAGGCTGATTAAATATGGCGCGTAGAAACTATAAGTCATGATGGTTTGTACCTGGAAAAAATTTGTACGAAATTCGCTTTAGATTTTTTTTTTTTTAATTCAAGTTTTTTAAGCGATTTTCCAACTAATGCGTATGACGTCATATCATGTCTAACTGCGGAAATTAATGTTTCGATTCAAAAAGTATTTTGTTTGATTTGCTGTAACCCCTACCCAAACCCTAATATTCTTTTTTATTTTGTTTTCTTTTTAAACCTAAGATACTGTTTCAAAAACAAAAGTCAGACCCAAAATCTAATATTACTCTAGGACAGGAGAGGACAACCTTTTTGGGAAGAGTGCCACTCTCTAATAAAAAGTAATCATGCGTGCAACTTCCAATTTTTTGAACAAACACAATATAAACAAGTGGGGCAAAAATTTTATTTATAGGCTTAATTTTGGATTTTTACGAAAAGAGCACATTTTTAATGAAAGTCTTAAGTAGTGGAAATTTAAAAATAATATAATAAATAATACAAATTACAAACTTAGGTTTTATTGTTAGTCGGTTCAGTTAATTTTGAGATATTACAAGCTTTTATTTAACTTACAATGTATGTATGTAATTTGTTCGGGTGGAATCTTGCAACTCAATTTTCAAGCTGATATCTTCACTCCATTGAGCTGAAATTTTGTATACACGTTTAGTTTGGATGACAATGCATGTTTTGACAATTTATACTCCGATATTGCAATTAATTAAAAAGATATTAATTAAAAACATTAAATTAGTTTTGGCGCCAACTTTGATATATCTGCATTGTTGTAATAATGTTATTGTTACAACAATGACAAAAGTTGGCGTCGAAAATTGGTTTTCAGCCAAACTGGAATTTCATAACGTTGCGCAATTGACTGTAGTAATTAACTTTGTCTAAAAAATAATTACATTGCTACAACGTAAACATAATCTAATTTCTACAACGTATGCAATTTTTTTACAAATTTCTATCTATTTTCTTGGATTTAAATTCAAAACAAAAAAGTAGAGCTATTTTTCAAGTAGATTGGTACATTGTATACCTTTCTCAACGCTGCCAAGTCAAACTGAGATGGAGTATTGAAGAAATTCTTTAAAAAACGTATCTAACTTTAATCTATGAAACTCAGACAAAAAATAATTACAGAATCGGAAAGATCATTTTTTTATATATCTTACCCATCAAAAAGGAATCCGCTAGGAAAACAATAAGAGAAAAATATTATCTAGAAATGCAATGTATTTTCGATTAAAAAAATAATTTTATAAAAAAATGAATGAATTTTTTAAAGAAATTTTCTAATTTTAAGCCTACAAGTAATTTAAATATACCTCATTTTATCACCAGTAATCTAAACACACACTACGACATGTGTCCTTGAATTTAATTACAAATAGAATTTGTTAATTTTATTTGTTTTTGTTTTTTTGTTTGAAAAATTACGGCAATTTTGTTTCTCTAGATGAGTTAGGCACATTGTAAAACCAGCTCAAGGTTCTTTATATTCATAAAATATGCCAAAAGAGATTAATTTGCAAAATGACTTGAAATGTTTTAAAAATAAGGGCAGAAAAAAATCGAATCTTCGAAAAAAATTTCGTTAAATTTGGAGTTATTTTACGAAGGAAAGAGTAATATGTGCTTGGTTCCAGGAAAAAGTTCTTAAAATAGAGAAATTCCTAAAATAGATGTTCGTTATACATGACTGTATAAAAATAATGCGATGGTTAATTATTTTTTCAAAATCAAGTTTCTAAAGATGACCTGAGCAATTAAAAAAAATAGATTCTTACGTAAAAGATATTCAACGTCCAACAAAAAATTATCATTAGTTGATAAAACTTGCTTTTCTGATTACAACATGCGTTTTAGAATTTTAAGCATTTTATTGATTAATACAAATCTTTAAATGCCTTTTGATGCTTTTTGAAGTTTTTAATAAATAACTAGATTTTTCTTCGAAGATGTTAGAGAAATATATCCCTTACCTTCAAAATATTTCAAATAAATATAATATTCTTTAAGATTTTTCAAAAAATAGTCAAAATTTTAATTAAACATTGAATAACTTTGTCATGTATGAAGATAATCTCACTAAACCTTTTTTTTTCGTGTGTAGAACAATGTTACCCAAGATCTGCACGAAGATTGAAAAAATTGCTTAAAAATTACGGATTTAAAAACATTGTGTTTTTAGTCTAATACCCTTTTTGCCAGAATTAATTCAGCTAAACCAGTGATGGCGAACCAGCGTTCAATGAGTTGAACAGGCTGAGAAACCTGTCCAGTGATAACTAAAAAGTAAAAAATAAACTAAAAGTAAAAAAACTTTTTTAAGAACAAGCTTTTATTTAAACGCGCAAAAAAGAAAAAAATAAACTTTTCTTTTAAAACTTTTTTTACTATCAACTTATAACGTCATTAAACAATTTATATGATATAAAAGCTTTTCGCGAGATTTAAGTACTCGTATTTACTTAGTTTGAGTTTTTACAAATTAAAATCAATCAGGTCAAGTTATTTATATTTTACTTGTTTATCTACACAGGTAAATCTCGCGACAAGCTTTTGTATCATATAAATTGTGTCATGACGTTATAAGTTGATAGTAAAAAAAGTTTTAAAGGAAAAGTTTATTTTATTCTTTCCAGCGCGTTTAAATAAAAGCTTATTCTTAAAGTTTTTTTACTTTTAGTTTATTTTTATTTTATGTTCAAATAATAGAAAACATTTTTTCACAAACGTATGTTGATCTAAACCTACATTATTTGACAGCCAAATTGTATAAATTTGAAAAATTGCTTCTCAGTACAAATTTCCAAAATTCAATATAATTCTGATCACTTGCAGTTTTGAAATAAGTTCCTTTTGTTTGCTTTTTAGTGTAGTATTTTGCTGTGGGTCAATAATTTAGATTTGGATTTCATGTAGGTAACAATTAACGCATCTTGCAGATAAATTGGAAAAAAAAAATGTTGAAAAGATCATTTTTTAATTATCTTGAAAAAATCATCAAACCTAGCACTGAATGAATTCTGTGAAAATGGATCGTAAATTTTTAAATCTATCACTGTTCGGATCACTTCTAACTTTGGTAGATAGTTCGTGCATTGATGTGAAATGCGATTTTTCTCCAAAATTGAGACTAAAAAAAAAAGTAAAAGTTTGTTCAGAAAAGGACACATGATGAACTAGGGTAGAAAAAACAAAATCTTTTCCCAGTGATCTTGAATGTAAATTATTAAAGCGTCACACAGCCAATCTTCATTCTTGAGAAACAACTGGGCAAGTTCATTGTATTCTTCCAGATATCTTAAGACACGCTTCCACCATGTCGAGAGTGAAAAAGACTTTGGAAAGCCAGGTCTACAACATTGAAGGAGCATCCTCTTCATAATAAATTTCTATTGTATTAAATTAAGTGTATTTCAAATACATGTAGAAAGTTTTTTTTTGTTTGAGACAACCACATTTCATTAAAATTGTAAAATAAATTTTATTTATTATTATCCTTTCAATTGTTTAAAAATGTTTCATTAAGTATTCATGTGCCACTGTTACAACTCTGCCGTGCCGCGGGTTGGCCGCCCCTGCTCTAGGAAGGTAAAAATTCATCACTTGTTATTATTGAAATACTGCTGTAAGGATAAAAGAACGACATGATGCATTTTTCACCGAGGCAGGAGAATACATTTGCTAATCAATCTGTTTGATTCGAACTTACTGGTATCGTTAGTTCCTCTCCGTGTGTTTCATTTTCATTTTGTGATGTCATAAATAACGGATTCCCGTTTGGCTTTTTTTCCCATACAAAAGAGTATTGCCCTGTTTGGAAAAGCACAGAGAGCTTTTTAAAGGATCATTAAGACAAGATTAATATGTATGAGTATTCTCAAACAATGAAGCATAATGAGAAACGTTTTACAAAATTCTTTTTAGAACTGACATTCATATTTTTAAAAAAATACACTTAAGTACAGGACATGTTTCTTTACTTTTAAACGTTTTGGAAGTCTTCTCGCTTTTGATATTAAAACTAACACAATTATTCTTTATTGGAATTTTACATTCTGAACTATTTTTTTTAATTCTAAAGAACCCGTGTGAGAGAAAGGCTGAAAATGACAGTTCGTTCAAAATTATATATAATACTAGCTGACCCGGCAAACGTTGTTTTGCCATATAAATTATTTCTAGAGAATTTTTTGGTAGTCAAATAAAAATTAACTAACTCATTGTAAGTGGGTTGGAATGTGGTATATGACTGAAAGAAGAATGGAGCGCTGTGAACGATGACAGTCTATAAAAGTAACAACACCAAACATTAATTTTTTGAATTCGTTGTACTTTTATTATTTTAACTAATAATTTTCAAATTACATCTCTATCACAAATTATGACAATTAAAAAATAACTTTATCAGTCTCTTAGGGCAAGGAGTGTACGGTATTTTTAGTGAGTCGATCTTTAGCCAACACAAACTGGATGGCTTACCCACGCGAGAGCATATCGCGTATAATTGTCCGTGGGATAAACACGGTGTGCCCAAATCTAAGACACAAATAGACATCGTTTGGCCTTGAGACTTATTGTTTGTCATTGCGAATGCCAATCTAATTCGAAATTGAATCCGTTTGAATTCAATTGGCACATCTGTGGGAATAATAGGGATTCGTGGTAGTAATACATCTTCTCCTCGGAACTTGCCATTCAAAATGCTTACCTCGACAACGTTTTTCATCAATTTTTTAATGACTAATAGAGAGCCATTGCACGGCGGTGGTGGGTTCCAATTACGAAGCAAAATAACCGGAGATCCAACCTTCAGTTGTAAATGGTACGATGGCATGCCTGGCAAATCGAATGAGTTCAAAAACTCTGCTGGGTAATTTACAACTTCGTTGGTATCGCAAACTGTATCAATAGATTAATGTGTCATCAAGTCCCCTGGAATCAACTGTTGTATCTTGAAATTCAAATCGTTGACATCCACATTTCTTGCTGCTAAAATTGCTCTTCCTGCCAGCCACTCATGATTCAAGTATTGTATGTGTATTTTCGGAAATATCTGGTCAATGAGAGCATTTTGCGAGTTAACGATTGTGCAGAAATCGTTTATGCATCCAGTGTTTTCATGTACAGCTACTTTTCCATCTCCGATATCTAACAGTTTCTTTGAGAATGTTTCAGCGGATGGATCTTAAAGCATTTGAATGCGCATATTTACTTTCAGCTGTACTTTTTCAATATTACTCCGCATTGGCGATGATTTCAAGCAAGCGTTGATCTCATTAGCGCACGTTGAACGTGGATTGACGTGACAATGGTTCAGGTGGGGTTTCAAGTTCTAGTAGTTGCACTTTTCCTGACTCACAACACAGCCCGGCCTGGCTCATTTTTTAAATTTCAGCGCATTACAATGCGGACATTCCTTGTCCATAGCACCAATTTCCACATTCGAATGAGCGTAATATTTAACATCGCGCTCATACTCGAATGCTAGACGACGGAATGAATCGGATGTAAATGGTCGATGGACTTGTTGGCGTTGTTGGTCATTTGCTCTGCGTGTGTCAAATACGAATCGACACGCTTGTCTTTGTTTTAAACGTCTTTGTTGATTTTGTTCAATTCGTGCCTCTTGTGATTGCGATTCACTCAAATGCGCCATGTTCACACAAACATCTTCATTATCCTGTTGGATTTGTTCGCCTGTTCTTTGAGCTCTTCTATTTCACATGGCTGTAGATTTAGTCGTTCGACGGCCCAAATCAGACCCTTTGCGTCTGGCTGGCATTGTTCACTGTACAAAACACACAAATAGATCAAATTGAAGTACTTAATGCTAGGAAAAATATACTGATAATGTATCTGTTCTTTTATTATTATACCTATACCTTTCACAATTATAAAATACGTATATATTTATCTTTTAATTGAAAATGACTCCCGAAAATTTACCACGCACTGAATATTACCGTTTTGTTAACTGCGTTTAATAATATACTAATAAATAAGAACTCATAAATGTCTGAAAATATTCAGAAATGGTCTATATAGGTAACACAATAGTTGTTGGTGGGAGCTCGCGACACGTATTGAAAACTATTGATTTATATGAGATCACTTAATTAACTGAACCTGAGAGCTATCTTGAGCAAAATGGCAATAACTGATCTCGTGTTTTTTATTTGAAATAATGATAACAAAGTAAAAGCGATGTAAGTTTTTAGCAAATATTTTTGTTTTATAAACGGTGCAATACATAAAATTTTAAATTAAAGATATTGTTACGAATTTTGTATACAATAATGCAAATAATTTGTATTTGGATGTGCAATGCCTTTATATTACTCTATGCTATATTTATTTCATGTTAAAATTGTAATATTCACAAGCAACGCCGTCCCTTACGTTATAATGGCGATTCAATGGGAACTTGGCGAAATATTGGCGATAGAGCCAAGTTGGCATCATTTTTGGTGACCAGGTTGGCGAGTTCGGGACCCTCTGGATTCTTCTAGAAATTAGTAGAGAAATCCACTAACTTCACGATCTGTGGCGCGAGCGCATCTTTCCAGAATTTTCGGCCTCTGCTATAAATAGAGCGATACTCACCGCAGCAGTCAGTCTGATTTTAACCAGCGAGTAGTGAGCACTGTTTTGATTAGCGATTAGAAGATTTGCCTTGAATTTGATAAGCTAGGCTGTGCTTGTGAATAGTCATTTACATACGTGAATTTTAGACACTGCTTATTGTGTCTGAGTGCTGTTGAAGGTGGGAAATCCTTCTGTTAATTATTCTGCTAATTTTGTTGTGAATCCTGTATTTTCAAGGATTGATTTACGCCAATAAATACTCATCGCTCTTAAGGAATTGCCTTGTTATTTACGACTGATTTTGCATAAAATCCTCGAACCCCGATCTACGTAACAATTTGGTGTCAGAAGCGGGATTTTATGCCAATAACGAGCGATGGATGAGCATTTGAAGGCTTTTGGAAGGCATTAATGCCTTGAAAAGAGGCCAAGAAGAGCTGAGAAATACTCTAGAAAAGAAAATCGCAGCAGTTGAAGAGAAAATGGAAATAAAAAGGTGTAAAGAGCAAGTTGAAGAAAGAATTGAAGTGTCTAGAAATTTTAGCCTTATGTCACAGAGAGTGGAAGATCTTGAAAAGAAGCTTCTAGCTTGTAGGAATATGATGAATGAAAGCAAGGTTGATACTGCTTCTCCAGTATATGTGCCTGCTTCTCCAGTGCATCTGACTGCCTCACCAGTATCAGTGAAACACTGTCTACCTATGATGGAAAGACCAACTGGGAGGTGTACAAGATTCAATTTTCGATAATATCTGAAGCCAATGGATGGACTGAACGGGTCAAAGCATGTCAGTTAGCACCATCCCTTAGAGGAGAAGGCGCTGAAGTACTGCTGACTCTTCCCAACACAGAGCTGCTAAATTTGAACTCCCTCTATAATGCTCTGGATCTTCGGTTTGGACAGAAATACCCCAAAGACTACACTCGCCTGCAGTTGAAAACAAGAATCCAGAAAACCGGAGAAAGTTTGCAAGAGTATGCTTTCGAAATAAAAAAGCTCGCCAACTTAGCTTTCTCAGATTTCTCAGCAAATGTGCGAGAAATGATTTCCCTCGAGTATTTCGTGGACGGACTGAAAGATGAAGAAATGCAGATAGCTGTAAGAATGGCAGATGTTCAAGATCTAAAATCTGCCCTGTTATATGCCCTGAAATTTGAAGCCGCCAGTCTCAGGGACCACCATTCCATCCGAGGAGCTAGAGTGCCTGCAGATGCGCCCTGTGAATCTCCGTGGATAAAGGAGATTGAAAAATTGAGAGATGAAATTCAAGGTTTAATGACTCAACATCAAAAACAGAGGAGACGTATCATCACGTGCTGGGGGTGTGGTGAATCGGGGCATCTCAGAAGTAACAGCCCCCGAACAAATAAGGAAGATAGCTGCACCAAGTGCTGGGGTGCGGTGGAGCAGGGCATCTGAGAAGTAGCTGCCCTCGAGTAAATCAGGAAGATCCTCACCATGCAAATTTATCGGGTCTAAGAAAGTGTGTGGAAACCGAAAAGGATCAGCAAAGAAAAATGGAGACGTCCCTTCAAGAAGACCGGAGAACAGTAAACACTGCTCGAGAATCAAAAAGAAATTTAGCGTAATAAGATCCGGTAGTCCGCCAAGTATAACGCCATCGGCATTGGATCCGTGGAGATGAGAGCGTCCGAAAATATCAACTGGCTGATCCTGAAATTAAAGTAGTAATATAATTAATTCAAAGAGTCATCTGATGAAAAGCCCAGCTGGCAAGACATCGCCCCTTTCCATCCTACACCGAAGCGTTACTGGGCTCTTTGGGACTCTCTCCATCTGAGAAATGGTGTCTTGTAACGAAAATGGGAGTCTGACGACGGAAAAGCATTCAGGGAGCAATTAATACTCCCAAAGACAAGAGTAATGACAGTCCTAAATGAACTCAATGGCAGTCCAACTGGTGGAGATTTTGGTGTTATGAAGACCTTACAAAGAGTTCGACAGCGCTTCTACTGGAACAATGTGCGGAGTGACGTTGAGAAGTGGTGTCGCAGATGTGATCCCTGTGCTGCACGTAAAGGTCCAAAAAATCGCACTAGAGGACGACTCCAGCTGTATAATGTGGGAACGCCTTTCGAACGAATAGCTTTCGACATCTTAGGCCCACTTCCGAGATCATCAGATGGCAACAACAACATCATGGTTGTCATGGACTACTTCACTAAGTGGCCTGAAGCATATCCTATATCCGACTATCACTGTTGCAGAGGTTCTAGTTCAACACTGGATCTCAAGATACGGAGTTCCTCTACAACTGCACTCCGATCAGGGAAGAAACTTTGATTCTGCAGTTTGCAAGAGACTGTAAGAAATACTCCGCATTGACAAAACCCGGACAACAGCTTTACATCCTCAGTCTGACGGCATGGTAGACAGGTTCAATCGGACCATCCTGAACAGCCCCTCTCTTTTGGTATCCAGTAATCAACTGGACTGGGACAAGAAACTGCCTTTTTTCTTGCTTGCCTGCAGGAATGCCGTTCACAAGACCACCGGTTATTCCCCATCCCAGATGCTCTTTGGACGTGATCTTCGTTTGCCTGCAGATCTTTTGTTCAGCCGGCCACCAGATGCCCCTTTGAAGCCTGAGGAATATGTCGAGAAACTCCAGGCATGGATGGAGGAAATGCATCATTTGGCTAGGGAAAGAATCGGCATGGCTTCAGAGAAGATGAAGACCCCCGATACGATGCAAGACTATATTTATTTCTTGTTAAAATTGTAATATTCAGAAGCAACGCCGTCCCTTACGTTATAATGGCGATTCAATGGGAACTTGGCGAAATATTGGCGATAGAGCCAAGTTGGCATAATTTTTGGTGACCAGGTTTGCGACATTGGCGAGTTCGGGACCCTCTGGATTCTTCTAGAAATTAGTAGAGAAATCCACTAACTTCACGATCTGTGGCGCGAGCGCATCTTTCCAGAATTTTCGGCCTCTGCTATAAATAGAGCGATACTCACCGCAGCAGTCAGTCTGATTTTAACCAGCGAGTAGTGAGCACTGTTTTGATTAGCGATTAGAAGACTTGCATTGAATTTGATAAGCTAGGCTGTGCTTGTGAATAGTCATTTACATATGTGAATTTTAGACACTGCTTATTGTGTCTGAGTGCTGTTGAAGGTGTGAAATCCTTCCGTTAATTATTCTGCGAATTTTGTTGTGAATCCTGTATTTTCAAGGATTGATTTACGCCAATAAATACTCATCGCTCTTAAGGAATTGCCTAGTTATTTATGACTGATTTTGCATAAAATCCTCGAACCCCGATCTACGTAACAATATATACAAAAAATAAAAATATATAAACTTTTTACTCGCCAAATTTGGTGGTTTTTGATTTGTTATAGACACCCCTTTTGCAAGACCCCCTAAGTGTAACCCATGGGTAGTGTGATTTGGACGGAGGAACAGAGAAGTCACATCTGGCGCGAAACTGATTTTCGACGCCAAGCGAAATAACACACAGAGTAAAACAATTGCACGTTTTAAGATTTTTAATTAATATCTTTTCAACTAATTGCAATATCGCAATGAAAAATAGTTTACATCCTATTCTGAGACCTACTGAATATACGCACAAAATTTCATAAGAATCGGTCAAGCCGTTTCGGAGGAGTTTGGTTACAAACACTGTGACAGGAGAATTTTATATATTAAATAAGCACTTATAAAAACATATTTCACACATTTTTGTATAGATTATCGTGCGCTGGGTTTTTCTCTCCAAACAATTGAGCTATTATATCGAGAATAATATATTTTTATTTTTAAGAAATTAACTCGTGCGAAGATTGGGCACTTCAGCTAGCTAGCTTTCTAATATGGAAAAGAATTTCATTTTCAAAGTTAGTAGCGAAGTGCTTTATAGCAATTTTTTGTTGTCTGCCCCTATTTAATATTTTATGTTTTTATTTATTTTCTTAATATTTCAATTTTTTTGTTACTGGTTAATAGGACAAGAACGTTTTGGCAATATGACTCGAGTGTATTACAAGGAAGCTGTTGGGGCTTTTATTGTATTTGATGCTAACCGCTCAGCCACATTCGATGCAGTTGTAAGATGGAAAACTGATCTGGATACGAAGGTCAGCCTTCCTGATGGCAGTAAAATTCCCTGTGTTCTGTTAGCAAATAAGGTTTGTATTGAAGATTTTGAAATTATTCTATTTGAGATTAGAGCATTCAGTATGAATCTACTACATTTCGTTAATCATTATTTAGATAATATATTAAAGGAATTGCAATTTTTAAAAATTTGATGAAAAATATAAAATGACCTTATCAACAGTGTCCCTTTTTAAAAGTTTTTACAATTCAATACGTCTCCCCTCCCTCCAGGGGGCTCATCTCCTCTAGTTGAGTATGAATGTCACAATCCTGAGGTACTCTAGTGATATTTTGTCTCCCTTTTCTAGTTTGGGAGATTTTTTTTTGCCTTGAGTATAAGGTTATGCACTTTAGTTTATTTATCGTTTATCAGTTCTTCCTTTTTAAAAGCTTTTATTTAACTTACAATGTATGTATGTATGTATGTATGTATGTATGTATGTAATTTGTTCGGGTGGAATCTTGCAACTCAATTTTGAAGCTGATATCTTCCTCCCATTGAGCTGAAATTTTGTATACACGTTTAGTTTGGATGACAATGCATGTTTTGACCATTTATATTCC
This sequence comes from Trichonephila clavata, assembly GCA_019973975.1. NCBI lineage: Eukaryota > Metazoa > Arthropoda > Arachnida > Araneae > Nephilidae > Trichonephila > Trichonephila clavata. Next base: position 42,413 of record BMAO01036262.1, read on the forward strand.
GATATTGCAATTAATTAAAAAGATATTAATTAAAAACGTTAAACTAATTTTGGGCGCCAACTTGGATATATTTGCATTGTTGTAATAATTTTATTGTTACAACAATGACAAAAGTTGGCGTCGAAAATCGGTTTTCAGCCAAACTGGAATTTCATAACGTTGCGCTATTGACTGTATTAATTAACTTTGTCTGAAAAATAATTACATTTCTACAACGTAAAAATAATCTAATTTCTACAACGTATGCAATTTTTTTACAAATTTCTATCTATTTTCTTGGATTTAAATTCAAAACAAAAAAGTAGAGCTATTTTTCAAGTAGATTGGAACATTGTATACCTTTCTCAACGCTGCCAAGTTAAACTGAGATGGAGTATTGAAGAAACTCTTTAAATAATTTATCTAACTTTAATCTATGAAACTCAGACAAAAAATAATTACAGAATCGGAAAGATCATTTTTTTATGTATCTTACCCATCAAAAGGAATCCGCTAGGAAAACAATAAGAGAAAAATATTATCTAGAAATGCAATATATTTTCGATTAAAAAAAATAATTTTATAATAAAATGAAGGAATTTTTTAAAGAAATTTTCTAATTTTAAGCCTACAAGTAATTTAAATATACCTCATTTTATCACCAGTAATCTAAACACACACTACGACATGTGTCCTTAAATTTAATTACAAATAGAATCTGTTAATTTTATTTGAATTAAATTATTGATTTTTTCAAAATCAAGTTTCTAAAGATGATCTGAGCAATTAAAAAAAATAGATTCTTACGTAGAAGATATTCAATGTGCAGCAAAAAATTATCATTATTTGATAAAACTTTCTTTTTTGATTACAAAATGCGTTTTGAGTCTTAAGCATTTTATTGATTAACTAGCTGTTACCCGCCCGCTTCGCTGGGAATTTCATGATGTTTTATAAATTTTTACTGCTTATATATATGTATAAATTATTCATATCTAAGTCCTGCATTAAGAATTCGATTGTATTGAATATATACTTATACCTATAACTGTCGCCTGTTGATAAAAAAAAGGGGCAGAACTCATCTAATTTGTGTTTTCTAAAAATCTCTAAAATTGAAGCATAGAATGATGTTTGCTCTTTCGTAACCCAAAAACCAAGTGGATTCCCGCAAAACCAATTTTCAGTGGATCTCTACTCCATAAATTGAACATGCAAGCCAAATTTCAAGTCTAAATCTAACAGAAAAAAACAAAAGTTTTACTATCAATATCCCCGTAATCCCGTTGAGAGCCGTTTTCCAAAATAACCGCTCTTAGCGGATTTCAACTCAACAAAAGAAAAATGCAAACCAAATTTCATTATTATAGTTCTTGTAGCTCGAAAAAAGTCATTTTTTTCGTCAATACGTCCCAGTAACCCCTGCACCCCCCACAACTTGATTTGCTTAAAATACATTCTTAGTGGATCCCTATTCAACAAAAGAAACATGCTTAACAAATGTCAAGTATATGGGTCTAACAATTAAAAACAGCAACCCTCCTTGGGGGTCAATTTTCGTTTTACTCTTTGTTAGAGGAACTCTATTCCATGAAAGGAACATGCCTACCAATTTTCAAGCAGGATGATCAAATAGTTTAAAATGGAAATATTTATCAATTACGCCTCTTAATCTCCCGAAATTAAACTTAGTAGTTCATATTCGCGAAACCCATTTTGTAGCGGTTCTCTACTTTACGAAAGGAATCTGCTTATCAAATTTCATGACTGTACGTCTAATAGTTTAAAAATGGGGATAATTATCTATAACGCCACTTGAGCCCCCGCAACGCCACTTCTGGATCTGTTTTCACAAAACCAATTTTGTAGGGGAATTGCACACTATGAAAGGAATCTGCTTAGCAAAATTTGAAGACTGTGCGTCCAATAAATAAAAAATGAAAAAAAATTTATCAATAACGCCCCTTGAACCCCCGCCACGCCACCTAAGGGTCGATTTTCACAAAACACATTTTGTAGTGTATCTCTATCCTATGAGAGGAATCTGCTTACCAAATTTCAAACTGTGCGTCTAATAGTTTAAAAATAGAAATAATTATTTATATCTGCCTTTAACACCCCGCAACACCCCTTGGGGGTCAATTTTTCCCAAACCTGTTTTGTAGCGGATATTTACTCCATGAAAGAAACATTCCTACCAATTTTCAAGCAGGGAGGTGAAGTAGTTTAAAAACGAAAATATTTATCTAGTACGCCACTAAATCCCCCGCAACGCCATTTAGAGGTCTGTTTTCACAAAACCTTCTTATAGCTGATCTCTACTCTATAAAAGAAATCTACTTATCAAATATAAAGACTGTGCGTCTCATAGTTTAAAAATGGAAATAATTATCTATAACGCCCCTTAAATCCCGCAACGCCACTTGAGGGCAATTTTCACGAAACCCATTTTGTAGCGTATCTCTACCCTATGAGAGGAATGTACTTACTAAGTTTCAAGACTGTACGTCTAATAACTTAAAAATCGGAATTTCTAACGCCCCTTAAACCCCCGCAAACAATTGCTGCTAATTTGAAATTACAAACAGACACTTCAATTTTATTTATTTGTATAGATATAGATTGGGATTATAATAACTATTGTTTAAATGTGACTAAAAATGTAAAAAAAAAAAGAAAAAGAAAGGATTAAAACTAACCATAAAACTTATCAATTTTTTGTTTCTTGCATTGCTTTTTGCTTATGAAGCCTTGATTTATTATTTTTAAAAGTGCATCCGAAACAGCCGATGCTCTACTTAACTGAACAGTGAGATAACTATCCAAAAAAAAATTATGGCACGTGTCAGCGTATTATCATGTGCGCGTAACACTGTTATGTCTCATGAAGAGCATCGGCCGCCAGTAACCAAAACAAAGACTTCATTAGCTCAGCTTGGCGTTCATCTTGGCATTCAGTTTCACGTTCACCCGTATAGTTTCCGTTCCCGTAAGAATACGGGAATAAAATATAGCCTATGTTACTCCCCGTTAATGTAGCTTTCCATTAGTGAAAGAATTTTTAAAATCGCACCAGCCGTTTCCGAGATTAGCCGGAACAAACAGACAGATAGACAGACAGACAGACAAAAATTTTAAAAATTGTTTTTTTGTTATGAGTACCGTATATACTTTTAGTGCATTAAGTAAAAAGCTGCTAATTTGAAATTACAAACAGACACTTCAATTTTATTTATTTGTATAGATACAAATATTTAAATGCCTTTTGAAGTTTTTTGATAAATAACTAAAATTTTCTTCTAATGTGTTAGAGAAATATATCCCTTATCTTCAAAATATGTCAAATAAATAATATATTCTTTAAGTTTTTCAAAAATAGTCAAAATTTTAATTAAACATTTAATAACTTTGTCATTTATGAAGATAATCTCACTAAACCTTTTTTTTTTTTCGTGTGTAGAACAATGTTACCCAAAATCTGCACGAAGATTGAAAAAATTGCTTAAAAATTACGGATTTAAAAAAATTGTGTTTTTAGTCTAATACCATTTTGCGAGAATTAATTCAGCTAAACCAGTGATGGCGAACCAGCGTTCAATGAGTTGAACAGGCTGAGAAACCTGTCCAGCGATAACTAAAAAATAAAAAATAAATTAAATGTAAAAAAACTTTTATAAGAACAAGCTTTTATTTAAACGCGCTAAAAAGAATAAAATAAACTTTTCCTTTAAAACTTTTTTTACTATCAACTTATAACGTCATTACACAATTTATATGATATAAAAGCTTGTCGCGAGATATACCTGAGTAGATAAACAAGTAAAATAAATAACTTGACCTGATTGATTTTGGTTTAAAAAATTCAAACTAAGTAAATATGAGTACTTAAACATTGCGACAAGCTTTTATATCATATAAATTGTGTAATGACGTTATAAGTTGATAGTAAAAAAAGTTTTAAAGGAAAAGTTTATTTTATTCTTTTTAGCGCGTTTAAATAAAAGCTTGTTCTTAAAAAAGTTTTTTTACATTTAATTTCGTTCCAATTTACTTATGACAAATAAAAATATCAATTAAGGAAAATAAAATCTTAAAACTTTAAAAAATACAGGAAAAAAATGTTTCAACTTTTTTTAAAACAAACGTATCACTAAAGACTAGTTTGGGTATGACTATTATTCTGATGTGAAGGCAGTCCTACTATTGAGGTGGGCACCATCTCTGTCATGAGGCACACCTGTTGAGCTGCTGTAAGTAGCAGAGGAAAAGTGATGTCTCTTTTCTAGAATGGCTTCATGAACCATTCTGCCTTAAAATAGTACCAAATTTGTGCATTTAGCTAAACTCAAGGGGATTTCACCCAAATCGAGAAATCCTCCTTCATAAGAAGCATGTTATGGGAGACTTCCTGTTGTCATGTACTTAAGTTGTAATACTTTGCATGGCAGGAAAGTGAGGGAGACCGAGGTTTGGCAAGGGCCTTGAAAATACTGGAATTTTTTTTATCTGATGACTGTGGAGTGAGATATCAATGGTTTGTGTGTGCTCCATGGTCCAGAATCTCAAAGCGCTTTTGTCACAACAAATTTTACCTTCTCAAAGCTAGTACTAGTTATAATGAATTTTCTTTTGTAATTCAACTAACTATAAAATTCTTATTGCAGGTGTTGATAACTCAAACAAGAAATAAAAAAAATTTTAAGTCAATTCTTTTTTAGGTCAATTTTTTTTTATTTTAGTTATTTTTTTATTAAATAGTTACAATTAATATAGATATGTATATACATATGACAGAATCACAATATTAAGTGACGAAATAGAAAGCAATTTTCCATTCTATGTATGGTGTTGGACTATTTTCTGTTGTTTGTTACTATTTATTTATGAATAAAATTTAATTTTTCTTATAAAATAGTATAGTAATAAGCACGTAATATAAAAAAATTTTAACATCAATTTCTACTTAGTTAGAAAAACATACTGGCGCCATCTGTTGTAGCTAATTGTAACTACAACGGAAATAACTCAGAGTAAATTTAAAATTTAATGAATTAATATTTCAAACAAAAAAAACTGGATTAACATTAAGTGTCAACCACTACAAGTTTAAAATTTATTTGAACTTGATTGGATGAATAGAAAGTATTTTATTAACGATTAAAAATTTGAATAAGATATATATATAATTCCCTCTACTAGCCTTTTAAATAACTTTTAATTCTTTAGTTCAGGACTAACACGTTAATCTTAACCGAATAGTAACATTGCATCAGAAAACTGGCTCCTGTAAGAAAGGAGTCACGCGACCATCACAGCCAGTATATAAAGCAAAAGTTCTTTTGTCTGCTCGTGTTCGCCATGTAATCGTCGCTGCCTGCTTTTGTGTTTTAGATATTAGGTTATATGTGTGCTGTTTGAAATGGTCCTGCTACAAGAAATAATAAAAAGAAACAAGTACCAAGTCTCCTCAAGTATGTTACGACAACACAAACATAATATTTAATAATCAAGAAAAAAAACTACTCTGTATAATGGTATTTCATATATATATATATAGGGAGAGAGTGAACTAATAGTAGGAATTGAAAAATATTTCAATCTGGTGACCTTATGGCGATTGCATGTAATCTTCAGCATGTCAGGAAAGCTGGACAAGCAAGGTCGAAAAATCAGGAGTATGTCATCCTTTGGTTCAGTTCCTGTTATTGTTTCTATTCATGGTTCACTCAACTTTTTGAGGAAAGTTATTACAGTAGCATAACAAGGAATTTGTACAAAAAAATTTTTTAAAAATGTAACCATTGAAACATTTTGGTTAATAATCATTTTTAAAAATGGAGAAAGCAAAAAAAAAAAAAAAAAAATGCTGGTTTAATTATACAGTGCGAATACAAATAATGGATACGATTTAAAAAAATCTTATCTTCGAAACTACTGCTTATATATTATAAGTAATATATGAATGTAAATATACCTTTTTTATCAACTTAAAATCAATAGTTGGCTGCACATTCAAGATGGCTGTGATTGAATTCCAAATATGACGACAATAACAAAAAAGTTTTTGTGTATTAGAATATGCATGGGTGTTTTCAGTAATTTTGGTGCAACTGTGCATTCAGAAATCGCTACGGAAAAGAAGCACCAACCAACAAGAGCATTCTGCAATGTGTCATCAATTTCAGGAAACGGGTTGCTTTTGTAAAAAGAAAAGCAGCATCAGCCAAGCATCTCAGAAGAAGCAGTGGAGAGGGTGAGGCAGAGTTTTGGTCGAAGTCCTTGGAAGGTCTATGAGAGTTTCTGCCTGTAAACTTGGAATGCCTCAGAAAACACTATGGAAAATTAAATTTCAAGTTGTATCATTTACAGTTGATACAACAAATAACAGTGGATAAAATTCATCGATTTGACCTTTGTTTTCTTATGCAAGAGGAATTGGAAAGTGAAAATTTCAGGAATAAACTGATTTTCTCAGATGATGCAATTTTCCATTTATCAGGACATGCAAATTGTCATAATGTCAGTGTGTGGAAGTGAAAATCCTCATAACATTGTGCAGTTTACTAGAAATTCACCAAAAGTGAATGTTTTTTGTGCAGTATCACAGCAAAAATTCTATGCGTCTTTGCTGAAATAACTGTAACATATGACAATTATCTAGACATGTTGCAAATTTGCTTATTCTTACAACTGCTTGAGAGCAATGCAGATTGTGTGTTTCAGCAGGATGAAGTGCCACCTCATTGGTCTTTGCAGGTACACAGTTACTTGAACTAGGAGCTTCCACACCGATGGATAGGGTGTGCAGGTGACTTACCCTTAATCACATTGTTACCGAAATTCCAGACCTAGCATGGTGTGATTTTTTTTAATTGGTTACATCAGAGACATTGTTCATGTACCACCTATACCAAAAACACTGCCAGAACTTACAAGAATGCATTTGTGCAGCATTATAAACCATTGGTAGAGTGATGCTACAAAATGTGTAATGAGGAGGGTCACAGATCTTTTAAAATTGGGTCCATTATTTGTACTCGCCTTATATTATCTTCATAATATCTTAATTTTGAATTTACAATTAACATTATATATTTAAATAATTTATCAATTAATGTTATAAAATGGTCAAGTCTTAAATTATGTATTGTTTAAGGAACATAACCTTTTGTTTCTTGCTATTTTTGTAACTCTTAATAACATTTTATTTAACTGCTTTATTCCTACAGTGTGATCTTCCACCTGAAGGTCCAGTTGCTAATCCTGCCTCCATGGATGAATTTTGCAAAGAAAAAGGATTTTCAGGATGGTTCTTGACCTCAGCTAAGGATAATGTAAATGTGGATGAAGCTGCTCGTTTTTTGGTCCGAAAAGTAAGTTAAAAATATTGGAACTTAATGCAAATTCTTTTAAAAAATTTTTTAATCATATATTTACCTAAATAAGTCACATTAACTTTGATCTGAATAGCAGCAGAAATTATGTGTTAGCAATGAGAAAGAACTATATGAAGTATATTATTTTTAACATAATTCAGTATCTCTGGTGTTGGGGATATGCAAGCTGTTCTGAAAAAAGATCAAAAGTTTCACCACTGCACATTGTTTTCTAAAGGCAGCAGTTTTGCTGAAATATACTTGTATATAAACATAAATTCATGTTTTCTTTGATAGATTGATTGATGTAGGAAATAAAAAATGCATACAATATTCAGAAAATATGATTAATACTAAGTCAAAATACTTCCAGGACTTTGAATTATGTATTTCTTATTTAAGCACTTAATAATATTACAAGAATTAAACATGCATAACAAAGTTTTTTATAATTGTACAGAGTTCTACAATGGTCTGATTTTTAAGAAAATTAGAAAATATATTTCTTTTTAAGGTACAAAAGAAATGTATGTATAAAATTACACTATAAAATCAACTTTTTACCTTTAATTCATACATTAACATTTAAATGCCGCACTATGATTGAAAGGTAACAAACTAAATTTTTTGATAAAAATCAAATTAAAATTAAAACATAAGATCTATAAAAGAAAAAAAAATTTTTTTTAAAGATTTTTAGCATGTTTCAAAAATGGAACATTGGCGGAATTTGGAATTTTAATGAAGTCAGAACCCTTGAACCTGCAACTTCTTCGACTACGGTCTTTGATGCCAACACAGTCGCAAAACAAAAGCTCTGCTCAAACCTACCAAAAAAATTCTTGCTGCCAGATTTAAATTATAGCCGAGAAATTACAACAACAATAACCAAACTAAGGACAAAACATTTTAAGGGCATGAAGATTCTGCCTGATGGATCCAGATCATATGTGGAATGCAGGCACTGCCCAGGCAAGCAACTGGATCCCAAACATCTTTTTAACTGCCCTTTTTAAAATAGACAATGACTACAGCATGGACATCCTATACTCGGATCGTGCCATGGATGTTGCCACGGCAGTGATTCACGCCTTTGGCAATATTTGACTCATTTCTATATCTTTATTTTGTTATATACACCACAACATGTTTTTTAAGAGTACGGCCAATGACATTTTAATTCACAAACCAGTTATTATATACATTTTTAAGAAGTAGTATCTTACCATAGGTGTCATTAAACATTTCCCAAAGGGGTTTCATCACCCCCCCCCCCGTTGTAGGAGGGGGGGGCATGATACCCGACAAACAATTGAAATGGGCCTTAAGAATGTAAAAATTAAAAGGAACTGAGAAAAAAGCTAAACTGGGGAAAAGAACTAAAAGCTTGCGTGTGAAAGAGAAATCTATCATTTTTTCCTTGCAGAGTTTTTTAAATGTACCCCGATGGGGGGGGGGGGAGGTTCCCCGATGGGTGTCCCATGTTGGCGCCACATCTGAAGTAAACTTTTAAATATAATTCCAAAATAAAACAGATGAAGTTGAAAATATAATTTCTAAACAAAGGAATTTATACATTTCAGAAAATTACAATCATTTATTAGAAACTAAAAAGGAAAAACATCAGTAGGACAAAGAAATAAACAAATAATCTTCATATCAAAATTCTCAAATCTAATAGTATAATAAAACAAAGAAAAAAAACTAGAAAAATACAGATTCACCAAAAATCTTTAAAATGAGAAATAGACAAATTGTATTATTGTTTTTTCTTATATGTGTTCTTTTATGTCCTAAACTATTTTTATTGTCCATGTATAGCTAGGAAAAAATTTCTCAAGCAATCTTTTTTCGCACTCGAGGCATTTTTTTGTTGTGATTTTCTGATATACATGAGGTATTTCATCATCCTCTATGCTTGCAGAAATTTTGATTTTGCTACAAACATCTACTGGTAGAACAGACTGAAAAATATCTTCATCGATAGCTGCCTCGTCAGTCAAACGCCCACTTTCTTCTAGAGGAAACTGACAAATATCAATAGGTTCTTCATCATATGATTGTGTATAAAAATATTCCAAGCTACAGTCCGGAATGGCTTTAAATGCGACATCTTATCAGCATAATGGATTTTCACTAACTGACGAAACAGAAAATAATATAAGACCTTATTATGTGACTTTCCTCTCCAAATACGACATACGCTACATCTAACTATCAACAAACGCACATGGTAGTTTTGCTGCAGCTGAGAAATTCACTTGAGATTGTCCAGAAACGGTTGAAAGGGGGGGGGGGTTGAGACAGGGAGCCGAAACGAAACTCAAGTCATGAATATTTTCTTCCAACACATACTATAAGTTTTTAGCTTTCAGAAATCTTTTCCCACTCTTCTGTGAACTGTAAGCATAATAACTCCATTTGTGTGAAAAAGTATACCTTTACACGCCAATGTTCCATTTTTGGAACATTGGAATTTCAAAACCGAAAGGAAACAAAATAACTATTTTCAATATCTTGCAGTCTATAGTTAAAATCATTTTTAATTACTTTTACCAAATAAAAAAATATTTTGTAGAAAAAAAGGCATATTTTAGAATTTTTTTCTCAGAGAGACTATGTACTTTAGCAACAGTACTTCAATTTCAAAAAAATAATCCATATTTTTTTGTCTTCAAAATAATTTTTACAGAACAATATGAATAAAATTGAATTTTTCAGAAAATTTCAAATTTGATGTTCCAATATTGGAACATTGGCGTGTAAAAGGTTAAAATGAAAGCTGCATTTAAATAAATTCTTAGTATATAACATTAATATTGCTCCTAAGTTGGAAATCCCTAATGAGGCCTAAAACGTTATAATCTGCTGATGTAATCTGATCTGAAACAGTGCCCATACCTGGCCTAATTTGACCCAAGCATGAAAACGTTAAATAATTGTGTGGTATTTTTTAGCAGAATAGTAAAGAGAAACTGTTTATTTTTGTGACAGTGTTTCTATTTATTAAATATTTTGAATCACATTCATCAAACTTTCACACTATGCCTGTAAGATCATTTAAATTAATGTAAAACCAGCTCTCTTGATTATTATGTAAGGTTTTGGTAAAATTGTAATATGAACTCTCCCCGCGACAAAGATCTTGGATATAATACTGTTTTACAGATTGTTTTTGTATTCATTATCAAAGATAAAATGACTTTTGTTCATTTTAATATAAAATCACTGATAGTCAAAAATATTTTTGGTACATTTTTGTAGTAGGAAATTATACATATTTCACAAACAAACATTAAATTCTCAGTCTGTAAATGATTTAAAAATATGATTTTGTTTTACAAGTGTGTAGTTGAATTGTTTCTCTAAAAAGTTACCTCTTTAAATCAGTCTTAATATACCATTATTTATTTGTACTTAGACCATACTTATGTAAAGATATCATTAAAATTTTTCAAATTAATACTTAATGTTATGTGGTTAATTGTACAAAATAGAACTAATCCATCAATTACTTTTAGATACTTGAAAGTCAAGATTCTATTGTGGCAGATGAAACAAGCAATGATACAACTGTTCTGACTGAGTATCCATTGCCAATTGGTCAACCAGCTCGCAAAAAGTTCTGTTGCTGATCTATGGAGATGTGATCATTTTAATCCCAGTGCCTCATTTATTATACTTAAGCCATTTTTCATATGATAAATGGATGCATTTTTATTATTTTCATAATTTAAGTCATGTTTTTGTTTATTACAATTGTAGTTTTGTATAGAATTTTGAACTTAAAATGTAGGTGCCTTCTATTTTTATATAAAACATTATACACTGTTCTATTATTTTCATCAGGAAATAATTTGCCACTTGAGCTTTTTTAAATCAAAAAACTTGCTACTCTGTATACTTAATTCTGCATTGAATAAATATATCTTTGTACATTTTCCAAGGAACTTGTTTAATTTTTGCTTGAATTTGTTTGAAAAGTTAAGACGTGTCCAATATAACTGGTGCTTGAGTATTGAAACTGAACTAAAATAACATTTGGTTATGAATTAAGCAATTGTAATTCTTTTCAGTTCCCCAAAAAATTTCTAATGAATATATAGGGAATAAAAATACTTAAGTGCATAAAATATTTTTATTTTTTAAATTTTGATTTTCAGAGCAGTAAAAGTAATTATTCAAGTTGAAACTTTTATAATCATAAACGTGCAATATCAATCAACAGTAAATACAAAACATTTCATAATTTCTAAAGCAAATGAATTCCAAAAAAAAACAATCAATAAAAATTAAAGTATACATAATTTAAATGGATCTTGATTGATGCAAACAAAATATGAGTGTTTTCTTATTGAAAGGATTAAAATTTATATATCACAAATTTTCTATGCTTACAAGTATATCTATGTAAAAGTCTGTGCAGAAAATGCTATTTACAAAATAGGTTTAATAAAGATTTACACCAATATTACACAACTCTTAAAAGTACTTCTGTCATTAAGAATTAACAAGGGATCTTGTTTACTGTTAAATTAATTTTTCCTATAACAGGCAGTATAGTTTGTTTATTTTAATAATATATATTAATAAAACTTAAGTTTACGAAAATATATTTAATTTATTTGGAATCAAATGTTTACTAAAAATAAATTAGTCTTTTACTACTCAAACACTGTAGAATCAGTTAAAAGTTACCAATAACTTTTCAAATGGCACATTAAAAAAAAAAGTTACACAGTATTCAAGAATCAGTTCAACTGAGTTATCTTTTTCAGGACTATGTGTAATGTGAAAATATGCTGCATTCTGGTTTACAATTGTACATAATGGTTGATTTTATACAGTTTGGATGGCTCCTTTAAATTTGCTCACTCCAGAGCTTGGGGTACTGATCTCTGAAGTTCCAGAAGTATTGAGTGCATTAGGAGATGGATGGAATTTTTCATCAGACTGCTCTGCAACACAACAAGGTTTACTACAAGTCTCCGTAGGGCTGTGAAGAGCCAATGAAGAATCAGCAGCACTTGTTATGTTACTCACAGAAGATGAGTTGCATGCCTCTGGATTTTCTTCCAAAGTCATATTTTTAGAGAAAAGTTCATCGCTGGATACAGACGTCCTTTCAGTAGAGCTGCTGGAAAACACTTTATCATTCAGACTAGTAGAATTCACATTTTGACTGAGAGCCAATTGTTGATGAATATGGCACAACCCTGGAGGAGCGCTTATTCTTGCCTGTAAAAATTCATTAAAATATCAATAAATATATAAGAATACTTTAAGCTTTTAAATTACAATTTGCGTGCACTATAACATTTGTAGTTAGTTTGAAGACCCACTGATCTAAACTGTATTCCACAGAATCCTGGAATTCCATGAGGCATACTCAGGTTCCATAATTAAAAATCGAAAAGAAATTTATAAATGTGTGTGCAAAATGGATTAATTTCTCTGTTTATTGTAATATAATAAAAGAATATTAAAACGTTTTATCTTTATATATTACCTACTAGATTATGAATATTTTATTTACTATCCCGGGTTCCACGAAATTATTTTATACTCCTTAGTACAATGTCTTGTAAAACTAAATAGTTTTCTCATGGGAAAATGCACCTTTTTGTATTAGTAGGAAAAAAAACTACAGTAAAGAAGAGGAAACAACTTATCAACATATTCAATTTTGAAAATCTAAATTAAAGAAATAATGGCTCCTAAATTTTATCTACTTCTTTATTAAGGGTTTGAAGCTCAATTCGCTTAGCATCTAAATTTAGTAAATATTCAGAGAGTTGTTCTGATGAGTTTTGTTCTGGCTATCGAAGGTTTCCAAGGACGATTTGACTATATTTACAAACCTTGTAGAAGCAGAATGAACAGCTTTTCTTTTAGCTCTAATTTTATCAATAGCTTCCGTTTTTAAATTAAATGAAAATTACACTACCTTTAAACGTCCGTGAAGACTGTGATCCAAAAAAATTTAGCACAAAACATCGCACACACAATTAAAATATCTTGCATGTGGTTTTATTCAAATAATTCTGGAATCCATCAGTTATCTTTTTCCTTCATTTATTGGTAACACAATAAAGTTGATCATTGAATTTTTGTAAGATTATTAAGTTAAAATATTAGACTGAAATATCAGAGAGAAAAAACCTAGTAAACAACGGCACCTAGTTACACCGAAGCAAAGATTGAGGCAGAATCCGTTACATATGGTTTTCATGTCTGAACATGGTGACAGCTACGCTCCACCCACTTAGACCACCTGATCCATAATTCCCAGCACACGTCTTTTTGAAGAAATTAGAACACTTGAGTGTAAATATTTATTCCGATAAATTGGATCAATGGGAAAATCAATGTGTTGAAATTGACAAGAGATAGGTGGAAATGCTTAACCATTTCAAAAATTAACGCATTCCATATGAAAATTTAGTTATTCCTGTTAAATTGTGTTGTGCAGCCCAGGAACTTACACTTGCCTCCAAAAGTATGGGTACAGGCAATCATCTTACCTGTTTATCCTATAATTACTTTTAAAACTTCGCTTCAGAAAATCAACATACCTGTCAGGGATTCTTAAATTTCCTTATTCAAACAACAGCAACAAAATTCACCTTAGCATGAACAAAACAAGAATGACCACCCACCCCCGCCAAAAGTACACTTACAAGACAGAGCTTCTTAAGACCTTTTATTGCAAAAAAAATACCAATAAATCGTGTTTTTGAGTTATAAGCTTTTCTTACGATTTATTTTATGATTTGAAATTCGAAAGCTTGTGGGATTCCATGGGTAGCAACAGAAAAGAAATCAATATATTATTGAAAGAAAAATCATAGATCTTCAGAAAGGGGAAAAGTTTTTAAGCAATTGCTGAAACTGTTAATAGAAGACATCCATTGATTCAAAAAGTGTTCATTAATTACATATCAACGAAAATTTTAACGTCCAAGCCAAGATCCGGCCGTCTGTCTGCAGTGTCACCTCTAGAATCTTGCTTCGTAATATGCTCTATTTAAGTACATCCAAGACTATAAACTTCACAAATAGTTAACTGTTGCTGAGATATTGCAAAAAAGGGGGATGTTAACCACAATTCGAAGAGAACTGGAAAAGGATGACTATTATGGCCGAATTGAACTCGAGAAGCCATTCATCTCTCGAGTGAAGAAAGCTAGGAGAATGTCCCTTGCCAAAAAAACATCAAAATAGGACGCATAATTATTCAAAAAATGTAATATATTCAATTGAATGTGTTTCTTTGTAATTTGGCATAAAAAAGAACAAAAATATGCTTGCGAAAATTCCTGGACAGATCTTAAGAAAGAGAATCCTTTTTCGACTATCAAACATGGAGGAGGAGGCATAATGTTTAGGAGTGCATTGGAAGCCTTTCAGCTAGTAATTAGGAATTTATTGAATAAAAAAATGTACAAAATTGATTACTTTAACTTATTGAAGTAAAATATCAGGAAAAGTGCCGAGAAACTTGCGGTGAGTGATGATTTTTACTTTCAGTGGCACAAAGGTACCGAGCAAATGGCTACCATTTTGAAGCGTTGCTGTTCTGATATGTCCCAAACCAATGCCGTAGGCCATCCTAGTCATTAGACCTAAGCACAATACAGCATGTATGGGATTTATTCGAGTGAATAATCAGGGAAAACGTAATAACATCCAAGGAAATACTCAAATCTGTCATAGTAGAAGAATGGAACAAAATATCCACAGATGAGATAACTAAGCTAGTTAAGTCCCTGCCAAATATGATGAGAGAGTTATAGAAAGAACGGAATAGCTTAAAAAGTATTAACTTTTAGTTACAATCTATTATAGTGAAGATTTTCTTCCAGTATACATAGACTTTTGGCATGCACGATTTGTGTCGTTTTCAAGTTATAAATATTTGTATTATTTTATGAAATAATCAGGCGATTGTTACTTATATTATTTGAATTTTCGAAATTAAAGGAATAAAAAAATAATATTGATTCAGAAAGACTTCATTTAATGAGCGATCTTTGCATGAATAAGAAAGATGATCGTCTGTACGCAGACTTTCGGAGGCAAGTGTATGCAGCAGTTGAAAGAGCTTTTTCAATCTAATAATTTTATGACAAGTGAGAAATCAAGATTGATTGTTGATACTTCAGCTGCAACACTTATGGCAAAATTCAATATGAAGGATATTTCTTTCTCTGAAATTTCCAATGATATAATGTCAAAAAAAAAAAATCATATAATGGAAAAATACTTGTTTAAGCAAATAATTAAAAGGAATCTATACATAATTAGTTTTTTTTTTGTTTGAGTTAATGAAATTTTCACATATTTACGTTGTAATTTTTTCGACCTCCTTTCATTGTAAAAAACTGGTTACCTTATTAATAGTGGTGACGAAATCTGATGATATTAGGATTTCTGGATTAATACACCAGGAAAGTTCGGTTCTGTGCGGTGTTAAGTGTTAAATCATTTGGATTACTATCACATCGATCATTTACAGCAGGGATGCACAACCTATGGCCCGCGGGCCAATTTTGGCCCGTGAAGCCTTTAAAGTTGGCCCGCAAATGTGTATTGTAAAAGAAAAGTAATCTAATATGGAATTGACCTTTTTTAATTAAACAGGGAAAAATCGTATATGAAAACAGTATTACAGCGAATAATTGTTTTACAGTTGTTCATTAAGTTTTTTTTTTTTAATTTAATACGAGGCTTTTAAATATGTTTCCTTCATGGCTATCTACGAGTACGAGTTTTCATATAGGAGAAGCTCGCGGATGTGATCATCGGAAGCCATTATTTCTTCCATCGCATGGTCTGGATGCAGAGAAGTTCGTATTCACGTGTGCGTGCAGGAACAGTCTGGATTCGAAATTAAGCTGAGCCAATCAAAAGTACCTATCGAACCCACGTTTTTCTTCATGGCGTGCATTACCAATAATAATTTTTAACTTCTACTTAGCTGCAATGATCATTCTTTTTAAGAACCCCATGGTTTTGCTAGTAGATCGGGAATGTTGAAATCGTTATCACAGAATGGATATATTTTTTTTTATTTCACTTTTTTAGTCTTGTATCATTTATTTATAAAGCCATATAAAATATTTTAGATAATGAGAGAGCGAAAAGGGGATTTTCAAAATTGGAAATTTCAAGATAAATACTGTTTTATATATTACAATGATACTTTCACATACTTGCCAGATTGCTGTGGCAAAAGAGTATAATGTAAAGTGGCACAGATGGAGCAAAATCAATGATTAGCACGAAAATTGGAATGGTTACGCTGCTAAAAGAACGCCTTGCCCATTGTGGTGTAGAATTGTTGCAGCTTCATTGCATTATTTATCAAGAAAGTTTATGTGGTAAAGAATTAGGATTTGCAACCTTAATGCAGTGTGTATCTGAAGCAATTAACTTTATTCGTAGTAATGTCCTCAAACATAGTAAATTTAAAGAATTTTTAAAAGATATTGATGATCTGCCTTTTGATATTCTTTGTTACACAGAAGTTAGATGGCTCAGCCGAGGAGTTGCACTTAAGCGTTTTATGGAAGTATTTGATGAAATTGTTAATTTCTAAGTGACTGGTAAAAATACTAGAAAATTAAAAGAAGCAAGTTTCCAGTGTGATTTATCTTTTCTCACATACTTAACAGGCCATTTGAATGACTTCAACACAAAGCTACAAGGAAAGAATCAATATATTTTTCAATTGATAAATAATGTAAAGGCATTTAAACAAAATTATGTTTGTTTCAAAACCAGCTAAAAACTACAAATTTTGCTCACTTTCCCTCCTGGCAAAAAATTTCCACACATGAATGTGCGGTATGAGTAACAAATTCAAATCTTGCGCAATGCATTTGATGATCAGTTTTTAGATTTAAAAAAGTGCCAAACAAAAATTGATGTTTTTTCTTCTCCATTTTCTGTTGATATAAATCTAGTGGATGAGAGTATGCAGTTAGCCTTAATTGATTTACAGAACTATGAAGTTATCAAAAATCAATTCAAAGAAAAATCGATATTAGAATTTTATAAAAACTTACCCGAGGAAGTTTCGTACTTAAAGCAAAATGCAGCTGTATGCGCCACTTTCTTTGGCAGCACTTACATTTGTAAGCAAACTTTCTCACAAATGAATTGAAACAAATCAAAAATAAGAAATAGAATAGCAGATAAGAACCTTTCTTCTGTCCTACGTATTGCCACAACAAGTCTTAAGCCCGACATAAAAGCAATAACTTCAAATATTCAGTTCCAGCCATCTCATTAAATTTTACAAATTTTAAGTACTAATTTTTTTCTTCAAAATTTAAATTGTGTTCTTTGTATAGTTAGCAAAACTTTTCCTTTGTTATATAATTTCAAACTTGCCACCTTTTTAGCAGGAATTTTTTTTGTTGAGCTAAAGTACTTTAATCTTTTTGAAAGTGTTTGTGTTTCATCCATTTATAAACTGTATAATGTGTACCTGAGTAAGTAATAATTGTGATAAATGCGTATTGTCATAAAACAGTGCTTTCAAGTTTATAACGTATTTGCCATCGCATAATACTTTGGCCCTCGAAATGATCCTATTAAATTTTTTGGCCCCTCATCCTAAAAAGGTTGTGCATTTCTGATTTACAGGTACTGTACTTCTTTTGTTTTATATTTAAAAATGGAATGAATTGATAAAGGCTGCTCGTTGTGCCTGTACTAAATATGTGAATAAAGTCATATCTTTCTCGGAAATCTTTGATGTCCGAGAAACTGATCAAGAAAAATTCTTCGAACATCTACAGGACTTAGATGCTAAGCAAATAAGAGCCCCAGATCCTTAATACAGAAATAGAAGATTTAATTTCAAATAAAGCCGTGTTTAAAGGACATATCGAAAGCTCTCTTGAACATATATAGCATATAAATGAAACTAAATTTCCAATTAAGAATAAAATTAATATAATTCATCTTAACCAACCAGCTGTTGATTCTTAAGGGTCTAATGTGAATAATTTTGCATTATCTCTTAATTTGCCAAAGCTTTGAATACTTAATTTTAGTGATGATTCCAGCACTTATTTCGAATTTGTCAATTTCTTCATAAATGTAATTGATGCTAACAAGTCATTATAAGCAATGTTGACAAATTTATTTATTTAAAATCCTTTTTATCTCATGGAGCTTCTAAAATTGTTTACGGTATTGCTCTTATCGAAGAGAATTATAAATCATGTTTAAATGTTTTGGAGGATAGATATGGTAGACAGGACCCTTTAATTAGTTGCTTTATGAATAAGCATTAGGAGACTGATCCTGTAAAATCCTCCTTTAATCTAAAAGGGTTAAGAAAATGACATAATGAAAAGATAACTAAATAAAATGAAAAGTGAAGAAATTTAGATTCTACGGGAATCGCATTGCGATGTTATGGTCATTTACTAATACCAATTTTGCTGAATCAACTTTCGCATTATCTAGATCTAGTTGTAGAGTTCTATCATCAAAAAGATCGGGGGGGGGGGGGGGTTAAGGAAATTAATTAAATTTGAAGTAGAATCTCACAAATCTGCCAACATTGCAGTTGGGCAATCTCAGAAAGTTCTAGGCATCCTCCCCGAAATTTCTGGTATCAACGACAACAGCCCAAATTTAAAAATAATTTTCCTTCGTTTTCCGCTTTAACCCTTTAAGCAGTTTGCCCGTACAGTGTACGTGCTACCCGAAATTGGCCTCATCTGGTTTGCCCGTACGGCGTACGAGCATCGATATTTTCTCCTTTCCTTTTCTGGTTTGCCCGCATTTTTCATTATTGAAAGAGACTATTTAGTATTATTATTTTTTAACAGATGGCGTGGCTTCTCCATGTAAACGAAATGCTTTTCATCCGGGTTTTTCTACGTAGCGGGGAATTTTCTTTGAAATTTTTTTTCTACTGTATGCCGTGCATGTGAATCTTATGGAAATTATGGATGGAATAGACGACGAAAATACTTTCTTGTTAGATGATGAACTACATTCTGATACAGATACAGATATTTCTTCTAATTATTTGGATTATTCCTCAGATGACTCGTGCAGTGAGCTCAGCTCTGACGAAGATTTGAGTTCTGCAAGAATTTTTACCAAGGTTGATGTGAAAAATCCACCTGTTCCGTGTCCTCGATTTAAATTTTCTGGTATTCCCTCTGTGCACGTACAATTTGACGACACTTCTGATGTTCTACAATTTTATGAAACATTCATTGATTTTTCACTCATGAGTAAAATTGTGGAAGAGACAAATAAATATGCTAAACAGTGCCTCCAATCCAGTGTTGCAAGACATTTCTCAAAGAGTAAATTTTGGGTAGAAACTGTGGAAGAGTTGCATGTATTTTTCGTTCTCAATATACCCCAAGGAATTGTAAAGAAACCTGGAATTGATCATTATTGGAGCAAAAGATATTCAACTAATACACCTTTTTTCTCTAAAATAATGTCTCATCGCCGATTCTGCCTTTTGCAACGCTACTTGCATTTTTCTGATAATGCAGCATTTGACCCACAAAATCACGAATAAAAAATGTTGTAAAAGCATTAAAAGTGAAAAAAAATTAAAAAATTCTTAATATTCTTATTTTTTTAAGTATGGTACTTAATTATATGCAATAAAAAATATGCCTTTTTTGGAAGCATTTCTGGTAAAATAATTGACCGCTTAAAGGGTTAACTGTGGTTGATAAAAATATGTGCATCTTTTTTAATTCAGATACACACACTGCAATAGGACGTCGAACCTTTACTTAATGAGTCGAAACGTAACCAATTAAAGAGGGGAGATATCGGTGCATGACACACGTATACTAAGTACTTTCCCAATGCAAGGTAAGAATTACACCATGAGTCTTGCCAGAGTTTACGGCACAATTCCCTGTTTTGCCCTAGAACTAAAATTAAAACGCCACTCGTTAGAGATAAAATAAAAAAACTCCCGAGACAGATAATATAAAGAAATCCGAAACAAAAACATGGGAAGGAAACTGTAATATCTTCCGTTTTAAAATCTCAAAATTCACCCGAAAATTACCCGACTTTACTTCAAACGGCTGTAGTTCAGGTTGTAAATGGCTCTAATAAAGGTAAGACTAGGCTTTTATTTGATTCAAGATCGCAAAACTTCTTTGTACGTAAAGATTTAAAAAAGGTGCTAAATTTAAAACCACAAAGACAGGAAACATTTCAAATTTATACTTTCTGGAATTGCGAGAACCTTCGAGATCGGTAATCGAACCATAACGAGTTCTAACGGTAATTTAACCATAACCCCCCCCCCCCATTAATCCGAAAACATCAGAACTCTTATCGTCAGACGAAATAACTGAGGCTGAGATTTATTCGAATTTAAAACAAACTTTATTCCATCTAACTGTCAAATGGCTGATTCATCGAAAAAAGACGGATACAAATTCTTCTAGGCGCCAGTACCTTAGTGAACACTATAAAACTGGAGAGCCTGCTAAAATAAATAAGAATTTGTTTATGCTACCCACCCTTTCGGGAGATACGTTAAAAAGGTCAATTGCCTAACCCTGGAAGAAAATAACAAGCATATGTTTTAAATGTTTCTTGCACCGTAATGGAAAATGATTTGTTTATAGGAGAAAAGATTCTTTTCTGCTGGGAGGATGAAACTTCTAGTTAAAACAAGGAGCTATTTATGTTATTTCGGAAAGGAAATAAAATAATTAAAAAAAACTAAAGAACACGCTTTTATACTATATCGAACTAAAAAGTAAAAAAATAATTCTTAAATATAAGAATAAAATGATGAACGAGAAAATTAATGTCATTGGGGGTAAAAGCGTGGGGTGTTATCTAAATATATCAATTGTTATAGTTTCTAACTTCTTTCAATTCCGAAATTGCACCCCACGCTTTTACCCCAATGACATTAATTTTCTCGTTCATCATTTTATTCTTATATTAAGAATTATTTTTTTACTTTTTAGTTCGATATAGTATAAAAGCGTGTTCTTTAGTTTTTTAAAATTATAATTTATTTTCCATTTTTTAATTCGATCTACAATAAAAGCGTGGTTTTTAGTTTTTAAAACTGTTATTTTTTCATTGTTGAATTTATCCTTGAGTTTAATATTTGGAGCCAGAATTATGTGGCTGCTGGAATAAGTCTTACTCTTCAATGGATTTTAATTAAAGGGTCTGAAGTGTATTTATTCTCTCTGTTTATGGGGCCTCGGGTGAGTCCCGTATCGTTATATTAGATTCCTTCTCAAAAGAACAGGTTAAACAAATAAAATGTGTGGTAAGAAGAAAAAGTTCGAATTAAAAAAAAATTAATGCATCACATGTTTTTATAACGGACTAAAAAGTATAAAAAATTCCTCCTTTTCGTTTTTTTTTTCTTCTTTTTTCACATTTTCATGCATTGTCATCCACTTCTGAGATATGGTCCAAATTTCAAGTCTCTAGCTCATCGGAAAGTCACACAGTTTAAAATCAATTACAAAATTCCACCCAGGCAGACATTAAAGAAAGCGAGTTAATAAAAACATGTTAATATTAAAGTGTCAATCGTATTCTCACCTTTTAAACGTGTTCCTTTCATGTTAATTCGTGTCATCAATTCTAAACATATTGCTTTGTAAAAATAAAAAAATATTTAGCAGTTAGAACATAAATTATTTTTTTCACATCACGAGCTTATTTTTTTTATGTTCATTTTCAGAAAAATGTTTGTATTATAGTAAGAAATTTATAACACACACCCACTCTCCACTTTCTCACATGCAGAACACTTTTTTTTGTTTTATTTTTATAAACCACAAGTGTATTAATTAAAAACATTCGCTGTAGGGTTACACCTTTTTCTTTTAGTCGCTAAATCTGGAATTAGTCGCCAAATCTGGAAATGTTATATAAAATTAGTCGCCAAATCGGAAAATGGTATATCGGATTAGTCGCCAAATCTGAAAATTGTAAGTGCAATAAGTTGCTAAATCTGGAAGTGATATAGTTAATTGTCGCCAAATCTGATTATCGTGATTTCTGACGATCCTGTGATAAGGACAATGGAACAAAATTATGAAATTATTGTATTGTCATCGGGCCTTGACAAGTGTGCAAAATTTCGAATTAATTTGACCTTTTTAAGTGGTTGAAAATCGAATTCCAAGATTCCGTTACATGCAAGTGAAACTTATAAAAGCGTGTTAAAAAAGAGGACATTATGAAATGTTGTTGCATTAGAAGACCAAAGATATAAAAGGAAAATTACGTAATAACTTAGACGTTGCTGAAACATTTAAAAAAAAGTTTTTCCTTTTGAAATTCATTTGATGTCAACTTTTAAATTTATTTTCCCCTTCTTGTTTTGAAAAAAAATCCTATTTAATGATAGAAATAAGTTTAAGATTAAAGTTATCTAAAATATTTTATTAAAACTAATTTTACTATTATATAATACTTTTTAAATGCATTTATGCATACTCACTAAGTGGAACCAAGATTCATCATATGGGTGCAACATTTATTTCTCTTACTCCATCTTTCTTTGGAATGTACAATCAGAGAAAAGAACCGAGTGACTTCAAGAAACCACTAAAGTTTTTTTTTTTTAAAAAAAAGGTTAAAAATACACAAGGCGATCAAGATAGTGTAATGTTCGCTTGCGAATGAAAGTGAAAACTTTGGTTTTTATTCATATTAAACTAACAACTTTTATTTGATAAAAATATATTACAACTTCAAGAACAATGTGTAAGAAAGGAGATTAGTTGAAGAGGAAACACTGTAATTTTCAAGAAAAGTGGGAACTGCAACATTTTTGTGTCCAAAACTAGAACAAAATGTTAGGCCTAGTAAAAGAAATCTTATTTCAGTTGCTAATGATTATAATCTTAAAAGGCATTGTGACACAAATTGTAAAGCAAAGTATATGACCAATATGTTGCTTAACTTCGTGAAGAAAAATTGCTGAAAAAGAAATCGATTCTTCACAAACAACAAAGATAATTCAATAAATTTGTTGAAGACAAAATAGTGGCTTTAAAATATAGTTAGAAATTGTTATATTTAATTGCATACACAGATCGAGATAATTGACTGAAGTCGTTAGTGAATGCTCAATTAAAGCGCGGCAGAAGTATTATGTCCATTACAAATTAAAAAAAAGTCAAAACTTTAAATCGAAATACTGTAGCAGCAGAAACTGAAAATTTGAGAAATCTGCATAATTCAACAATGTCAACATCTCCAGCCTAATCTATTGCAATGGAAGGCTATGGTAGACCAGTGGTTAAAGTCATGAACTCACGGCACACATTATTGAGTCATCATGCTACTAAAGACTCGAGGGGCATGTTAAGTCAGTCGATGCTCAAAGTCCTCCCGTTGGCGTGGTGAGATAGTTTGGAGAGGGAGCGCGACTCAGATGTCAGCCGCGTCACTCGATGGTAGTTGTGAGGCCCGTCACCAGTAGCCCTTGTGTTGCTTCAGAGTGCGACGACATTCACTCGCTGTTAATGCACGATATTCGAAATGTCGCTCTGCCATCTGTTCTCATTTGCAGATTCGATGTCAATTTAAAAATAAGTGTACACTTAGAAACAATTCATATGCATAATTCAACTACAGGACCTGATATTGATGCAGTTATGGAAATTTTAAAGAAGTTTGTCTTGCAACTGATGCTGCACCTATTATGATTTGTGTTGGTTCCTAGTACACTACTGCTATTGTCGCCCCCTCTAACACTCTTAATTTCTTCCTTTTACTCAGGAAGTGTGTGTGTGTGGGGGGGGAGACTCCAGACCGGAAGGCCTGGGTTCGATGCCACTAAATACTCTCCGAATACACACAGAGTAAGTGCTCGTTAAATCAGTGGGTTTGAATGGTGTCACCATCTATCGAGCAAAAATCGTACTGTCACCTTCATCGGGCTCAAAGCTTAGGCTAACGACAGGCGTAGATCTAGTGACTACATCAGACAGGTGGCATAAGCAACAACAACAACAAAAGTGCCTCTTGTCAAAATACTTTTCCTGCGAAATATTATTCATACTGATTACTTCATGTTGATGATTATTATCTCATAAAAACTCATATCTCAAAAACTGAACATTATCCATGTTGATATATGTTGGCCTATAACCGCATTTAGACATACAGCCCAATATATAAAACCGGGATAACTAAAAAAATAGGTTCAAAAGAGAGAGAAAAAAAAAGAATAGCATGATAATAATTTTCAATACATGCTCCAAAGTTATAAATATCATATTTTTTTTTTAAAAAGTAGTCCCAAAATTTAACATTATATTTGCACACATAGACCTCATTAACCTCAATTTGCTTAATTTCTGGAAGATTCAGAATGTGAATGCACCGATCTATCATACTATATGGAAATGCAATGGCTTTTGAATCACAAAAAGATTCTTCAAATTGCTGGATGAAAGAATAATTTTCTTAAAAACAAAAAGCAACCAATGTGCTGAATTAAAAGATGAACAAGTGGATAAAGGACCTGGCTTTCTTAAGATTATATTACAAGTTATCTTAATCAACTTAATCTTAAGCGAGAAGGCAAAAAATATGTTTTTACAGCACTATTTAATAATACTAACGTTTTCAAAAAAAAAAAAATTACCTTGAGGGGAAAAAAAATAGAAAAGAAAATATGTTTTACTTTGAAAGCTGTCAATATCTATCCAAAAATTTTAATTTACAGAATATGCTCTACAAATTAAACTGTTAGGAACAGAATTTGATCATTTAATTTTAAAACCTATAAATTACAAACTGAGTTAATTGAAATCCAATGTAATTCTTTGTTGAAGCAAAAATGTGTATGGAATTTGAAATTTCAGATTTTATACATACACTTATGTTCAAAATTAAGAGAATTTTTAGATTAGGTCGATTGTCTCTAGAACTACTGGGCAGATTGTAATGAAATTTGGTATGTACATAGGGTTGATATAATAACCATTTAACAATTATAACACAAACACATGATTGTGCATAACATTCATTGGAGTTGGAAGGTAAGAAACAACAGCTGCAGAATAGGTTGAAAAAAAAATGGTTAATCAGGTATAGGTCTTCTTTTAAGATATAGGGACATCATACTGTGTTTTATACTGGAAATAAGGGAATTTATGAGTTTCTTTGGCAATTGGTTCCATTTGTTCAGCAACACTGTTTTCAGGCCGTAGATGGTTCTCAGAGGGGGTTACGAGTTGCAATTGCCCTCTCCAGAACGTCCTAGGCATGATCCGCAGGGATCAGGTCAAAAGATCTGACTAGTTAATCCATCCAGCCAATATCCTCATCTTCCAGAAATTTGTCGATCACATGAGTTCTTAATGGCCTTGCATTGTCATCCATTAAAATAAATAAAATCAGAGTCAACTGCAACTATCATAACTCTAGGATGACCTTGCCCAGGCTTTCTCTCTACAGATCTGGTATTCTGCAACTGTTTCCATTAGTTGGACACACACACACAACTTTGGGCATTAAATTGAATTCTCTACAAATTTGGATTTGAGACTGGCCCGTTTCTAGCCTACCACAATTCACCACCTCATTCCATCATCTAAAAATTGGTGGTCACCAAAATTTTTACTGATTGAATTTTAATTTAAAGAATTTCTGTCAAAAAAAACCCACCAAGAAAATCAACTAGGTTTGCTGGTGAACAAAATGTGGATTTTGGCACACACACATATAAATCCTGTTACTTGACTAGCTTTGCCTGCTTACATATTCGACATAAAAGATACTCATCTTTGTTTCAAAGCAGTATTTCTACATTTCGTTCAAATCTTTTCATGAAATTCCACAAAGTTTTCAAATTCTTTTAAATTATGAACACCCCTGTATTTATTTGTATATCCCTCTCCTAAAGTGATATACAAACTTTCCTTTGTGTGAGCAACTATTTTCTTTAATGAAAAATAACAGAATTTCAGAAAGATCAAACTTAACTGATCAACATTTATCATCAATTATAAAAATTTCATCAGCTCTTTATATTCAACTAAATTTTGATAACTTGTTTTGTGGGAAAACTATGCCAAATATCTTCTGCAACATAAAATTAAACAGCATTTCTCATTGATAACTATTTTGTTTTCCTATATAAAGTACGAAATATTTATAGCTTGACTGCAAAACTAACAAGGAATATGAAACAACTATGTGTGTATAATAAAAATGCATTGAGCTTGAGATTGAGTTTAATAAATACATAATATAATCATTCTAAAAATCGTATATTATTAATTCTTTTAATATTGAAAACATGTGATCCCCTAACTTAATACAAAATGGATCATGTGGCCTGCAATACCATGAGTTTGACATGCCTGCTTTTGAAAAAAGATTTAATAGCTATGAGTCATTATTTGAAAGACATAATTCGGTTATGCAAGAACAAATAAAAGAAGGAATTAAAGAAAAGAGTAATGATAGGTGTTTCGTTTGATATGTAATGCCTCATCGAGAAGTTTTGAGGGAAAATTCTTCCAGCTTCAAAACAAAAATAGTTTATGAGGCCACTTGTAAACAAGGAACAAATGTCTCATTTCCAGAGAAAATTAAAATTCTAACCTTATTGATGTTATCTTGAAATTTAGGGAACATAAGATTGGGTTTTGGGGGAATATAGCTCAAACATTCTTACAAATACAAGTTTCTGAAATAAATAGAAATGATTGGTGTCTCTTATAGTATAATAATTGTGATAAAACTGAAATGGTAACCAAGTATTATTTTAATAGACATTGTTTTGGGGTAAGTTTCTCACTTTTCATTTGGACAGCTACCCCTTATCTGTGGGGACTGAATAAGTTCGGGCAATGTAAATACGTCAATTCTGGGAATGCTCGATTTGAGCTCAGGCAAGAGATAAATTGGTGTTTCAATTCCGTGAAGCCCGAGTTCAATTAGTTCAAATGCATAATATGTAATTTAACAATTTCCCAATAGTTAACAATCCTTTCCAGCTAAAAGTCTTGCAGTTTAGTGCCATATGTCAGATTTTTGTAATTTTATAGTTCTTTTATACCATATTGTAAAAGATTGTGATATTTAAAGTAACCAGAGGGCCATGGAATTCACTTTAGTTGATATAAATAATATTACTTTCTTATCTTGAAAATCATGTTATTTAATTTATTTTGCTATAATTTAAGCAAAAAATTACTGTAATCCATTAGCACTCCCCATATATATGAAAATATTGAATTTCGCTTAAAATTTTGGTTTTTTTAAAAAAGTAATCTATTTCTAACATTTTGATGATAATAACGAACAAAATAAAAGAATTTTTTTCCTCCACTTATGCCTCATTTTTCTCAAATATATTTATTCCACAGTGAGAGAGAGTTATATTTACGTCACACAATAAACTGCACGAGGACTGTTGGCAATGTGCCTTGTAATTTTGAACCATGGTCAAGTGATGTGGACGAAACCTAAGCTGACAGTCCTCTCTCCTAACTTCAACACCACACCAACAGGATGTTTGAGCCTCAACATATTTAACATGCATCGGCCCCATCTCCATGGCAGATCTTCAGCGGTACCAGGCTTGAGTTCATGACATGCCAGTCACAAGTCCGTTACCTTGACCACCAGGCTACTGCAGCCACAATATATTTCACAGGCAAGGGGGTTAAGCATCCTTTAGCATATGAAATGTTGGTGACCTCTTTTTTGGAAGTTCTATTGTACAAGAGGCATGTAAGTGGTGAAAATCTAATTCTTTAATAGAAATACATGAAAGCTCTGATTCTTATTTAAAAGTGTCAGGCTTGGTTTGGAACAATAGCAATGATACATTAGGGCTTGACTTAAGATCTTTGTTGTCAAATTTGAATGACAAAGAATATAAGAAAAAAAATATGCTTCATTCTGCTGCAAAATTATTTTATCCATCTAGATTTATATCTCAGTTTTGGATTCGAATACAATACTAATGCTATTAAGAGTTAAGGCTTAAGAGGTCAAGTGGTAGCGTATCCCACTTCCACACTACAGGTCTGAGGTTCAAACTCCAGGTTGGGCAAGGTCGACTCAGCTTTTCCTCCCTTCAGTGGGTCAATAAATGAATATCAAGCTTGCTTGGGAACTTAACACTGGGTTTTTTGCATCAGACTAACCCCCTGATGGACATCTGCTGATGCACCTCAGTACCCACGGTCAGGAAAACTGAGATGAGCACAGTAGGCCTTAGCCCTAAAGGGCTGCTGCACCTTTGAGTTAAGTTATGGCTTAAATATTTTGTTTTCTGAATGTACTAAAAAGGAAAGACATTCAAAAGGGCCCTCTTCTATCAGAAAAGCTCTCCAATGCAGAATAGTATAGGATGAGGGTAGCTCAAAATGATTTTTACTTTAGCAAAATTACTTGCTTGAAAAGTAATAAACGTTTACCAAGAGATTCAAAGTTGTGTTTGAACCCCTTGCTTGATGACATTGGTGTTCTGCAAGTCACAGGAGGACTAGGAAAAACAACCCATTTCTTATCAACATACAAAAAACATCCTATTATTCTCCCTTTTAAGTCTAGGTTAACTGAATTATCAATATAGGAGTCGCATAAAAGAGTATTTCATTCTGGTGTATCACACACATTGGTGCAGGTAAGAGAGAAATACTGGATCTTGAAAGCTTGTTAGACTGTACAGTCTCTTCTGAAAAAGTGCATTATTTGTGAGAGATTTAACTCTAATCCAAGTAAAGTGATCACTCCTCTACCAGATGTATGTGTGACAGAGACACCCCCTTTGCAGTTGTTGGGATTGATTTTGCTGGACCTTTGACAATGATGTTGATTACTGATTATGCAGTAACAAGAAGTGTCTATATAGACTGAACAGTTATTAACTGTTCTGAGATTGAAGGAATGATTAACCCTCAACCTATCACTTACATTGGCCCATTTCATTATAGGAAAATGAATGGCTTTACTGCCACCTGTAAGACTTTACCTTGATTCTAATCTCTGTACCAGAAAATGCTTAATTAATGTTTTTAACTATCACAAAAAGCTAATGTGATCCTTTTAGTTTAGATGGAAGAATGAGCATTTGCTAAGTTTAAGATCAGCTTATTCAAACTTATTAAAAAATACTTACTGATTCACGATTAATGATGTCATTTTGGATGGTCAATTACCTAGAAATTTATGAAAATTTGGAAGAATTCTTGAATTATTTCCCAGTAGAGATGGCAAGGTGAGGCCATGCAAAATCAAGACAAATTAATCAATAATTAAATGTCTTGTACAATTGTTGTATAATTTAGAAGTCAAGGACTGATAATTAAATTTTTTTTTCAATGTAAACATTGTTTCTCATATACTTGGAATAATTTAATTGCTAAAGAAGTTATTTTGAATGCTGACTATTGAAAATAATTTTACTTGAAAATATGTAGTTTATTATGTGTATTTTTTCATGTGCAGTTCAATATTTTGTTCTAAAATGTTGCTGTAGCTACAATAATTCACAGTTAAAAGTGTTCAATGTATTGAACACTTTTTATATTTTCTCAATGTGTGTATATTGTTATTGGGAAAATTTCTTAAGTTCTTTGCCTATTTTATTATTTATTGGCCATGTGTTACTCATTTAATTCATCCTTACTACAAGTTACTTATTAACCAATTAGAAAATTTATAATGTCTTACTTAAAACTTACTTTACCAATGATATTTAAATTTTATATAATGAAACCTTTTTAACTCAAATTTCAGGTTCTTTTCCTTTTTTTTTAATTAATTGCATTGAAATATATTAGAATGTTTATTTAATTTATATGATGTTTTGTAAATTTTAATGGTGCCAGAAGTCAAGAAATGTTTGATTTTAAATATTAATTGCTTCAAATACATTAAAGTTTTGTGAACTCTCTGGTTCATCCAGGGGCACATTGTGAATCATATGGATCAAGTGTTCTGAATGGGTGGAGTGGAGGTGTCATTTTCGAAGTTACCACAGGGTCAATTTGAATTTAAAACACAAGAGATAGAGGATTTAATAGTAATTTTTATCTTGGCTTCAACATTGCTTGATGTGCCCTTGTTTCCTTGGATATATTTATGAAGATTTCAGTCTAATAGCCTAACTTGAATAATAAATTTGTTAAGTTTATTGCTACAAATAAATCCAAGAAAACATATCACAGACTTCAGATTACTTTTAAGCACAGCATGCAGCATATTTAAAACATATATTCCTCCTTCTGAATTGTATTTTATTTTCCTACAATCAATAAATTTCAATTTTCTCACCTGAGGCAAACCCGAGGTACTTCGTCTTCTAATGCTAGGACTACCATGGCGGGAACCATGAATCCTGGACATATCTTCTAAAGGAATTTCTTCTGAACTGGCACTCTGTCGTGGGGAGGATTCCCTGGAGCGTGAACCATGCCTTCGAGGTGATGAAGGACTGCTGCTGGTGCGCCTACGTTCTGAGGTGCGCTTCTCATCTAGGGGCAAGTGGTCACTATGTTTTAGTATAGCAGCATGCCCAGGCACTCGGCTAGATGGAAGAAGGGGGCGGTGGTGGCAGTGGCTGTGACGTACAGAGCCTGATGTGGCCTTGCCTCGAAGACCTGTGTCTTGGGATTGGCTACGGTGCATCACTAAGAAACATATCATAAAAGGTTATAAAATACTCTTAGAAATGCATATCTTGGTTATTTGTTGAAAAATTAATCATGCAACTTTAAAGAAATCAATTTAGAAAATTTGGGAAACCTTGACCTCACAAAACATTGAGAACAATATACACAGATTCTATTTCAATAATAAATAGGTTGAATCAATAAAGAATAAAATATTTTAATTTGCTTCAGAAAACACATCTTTTTAAACATTAAATGAGAGTAGATTGAATTTTAAGTTTTCATTTAAAATAGCTGCTTGAGCATCCAGGCATCAAATAAATAACAGCATACTCAGACCCCTTTTTCAAAATGCCCACTTAATGACTAAATATATCTTCTAACCCAGCAAGTTATTTTTAAAATTAAGAAATAAACAATTTTTGTTCTAAAAAACATTTATCCACACACATACAATTTTAAGCTTCTCCATGAACAAAATAAAAATTTCCTTTAAAATAATTAAAAACAAGCTTTTATTGCCTTCATTCTACATAAATGAATCTGCCTTGCTCTCTGAGTGTTTCAGGGTCATCAATGAGTACATATAATCTTTTATCATGGAACTTTTTTTGCTAATTCTTCCAAGCACAAGTTCCAGTCTTGTCAAGTTGCTCATAAAGGATTACATACATTTTTGTTGTTCTTTTTAACTCTTTTAAGTATTCAGTCCTGAAACTATTGATGATTATTAAAATAATTCCAAATTACTAAGACAAGACTAAGAGTATTATTTTTTAAATGAACAATATTTATTTTCAAAAGTGATTGATGAGAATAACTTTTGTTTCCATAACCAAATAATTTAGTAAAAATGGTTAATTCCCTCTTGTCTCATCATCTCCATTAATTTATTAAATTGCATTCAGTTCCTTAAATGATTCATTATCATTTATTTATTTTTAAAATTCTGAAAGCAATGTATCATTTCAAAAGCTTCTTAAATTCCTTTTATAGATGCATAATGAAAATATACACATAGAGTTATTTTCTAAATTTGCAAACATTATGCTACATAAAACTTTTCCATTAAACTATTTAAATATTCAAATTATCAGATTTAATTAAAATATTCAAAATTATGAAAATTTTTTTATTCAAAATAACTTAGGGTGTCATGTCATACATGAAATTTATATATATATAGCTGATGTTGTATTTTCAGTAAAGATGATGTTTTGGATCATTCATGAAGCTGTTTATAAAAACATACATTTAACTGGGCAAGTGACTCTAGCATTAAAATAATTTTAAAAAATATTATATAAAAGGAAACAACTCTTTTAAAAACAAAAGTTAATATTTCCCTAGAAAAGTCTTCTATCCCTTACATCAGTGGTCTTTAACCCATTGCCTCTTGCTCCCGTCAAATTCACGGGGTGAAATTTCCCTCTCCATTCCTCGTGCCTGTGATATTTCCAGGCTGGAGTGTTGAAAAGTAATTTGACATAAAAGCTTGAAACAATCTATTTCTAAAAATGATGTTAGACTCGATGGCACTAACACTAGATGGCAGCACCAGATTATTTTTACAGTGTTTAGTGATAATATTTTTTTAACTAAATTCCGGAACAACAAACATATATATTAGTGATACAGTTTTTTTATCCTAGGTCAAGTACTCAGTTGCGCTCTTTGTAAAAACACGTGGGTAAAAACTCTGGAAGAAAAACTGATAACAAAATAAATATATTTTTTAATATTGTATAGATAATATAGTTAGTCAGGAAGTAAATCCGATTGTACTTTTAGTACTTTTTTGTCACTGACTACAATAAAAATATCGGAGCAGTAGACATTGTAGACCAATATATTGGAGATTACTAAATTACTCAAAAACGAGGTAAGAAGTTCTATAAGAAAATATCTTTTTATTTGTTAGATCAAACTATTTTGAACTAGTACCTTATTTATAAATAACAAGGAGGCAAAAAAATCACAATTGATGTTTGTTTATCTGTAATAGATGAACTTATTGAAAAGTATTTTATATCAGAAACCACTGCAAAAAAAGGCCGGCCGAATTTGGAGAAATACCCCAACCGTTTGATTAAAAGACATTTTATTAGACAGATACCTCCAACTGAAAAAGTGGCAACCATCAAGAGAATGCAAAGTTTGTTGTTCCAAAAGAGATGAAAACAAGAGATGCAGAAAGGAAACTCGGTACTACTGTCCAGTTTGTGATTTTGGCCTTTGCATCTCATGTTTTGAAACTTATCTCACAAAAAAATAATTACTGATGTTTATTTATATTATGCAAAAGTGTAAGAAAATGCATTTAATGTTTAAAACACATGTTTTTTAAAATTTTCCTCTTTGTTAGAAAGCCAACATTCAGTGATTATAACCCTGAATGTTTGCTTTACTTAAAAAATTAAATTTCGTAATTCAAGCTAAAAATTAATCCAAAAATTAAAAATGCATACATATATTGAAAATGTACTTAGTTTTATATAATTTTCTTGAATAAAAAAAATAGGCACTTTTAGGACCGTTTTCTTCAAAATTATCCAATTGTTAAGGGGTTAAACTGTGTTCCACTGAACCTTGAGGATCCATGAAGTTTATCCAGGGGTTCTACAACTCACAATACAAATCAAAAAGAAAATTATAAATGTGTGTGCAAAATAGATTCACGTTCTTTTAAAATTTGTATAACCACAACTATCTGAAGCTCAATCCGTCATTAAAACTAAAAATTTTATTCATACATAACTTTATTTTGTAATACATTTTTAACTTCTAATATAATATAATAAAAAAATATTAAGATGTTTTTCTTTATATGTACTACCTACTAGATCGTGAATATTTTGTTATTTGCAATCACAGGTTCCATGAAATAATTTAACATTCATTAGTGCAATGTTTTGCACAACTAAACAATATTCTAATGGAAACTGCACCCTTTTTTCATTTGTGGAAAAAAACACCCATAGCAAAGTAAAGGGAGCAACTTATCCAGACCTATCAGCACATTCGATGTTAAAATTTAAATTAATAGCTAAATTTAGATTTTAAGTTTTAACAGCTTCTACACTTAAGGTTCAAATTCATGCAAAATATACATTTCTACCACATCTATTTACCCCTTAAATGCCGCATTCAGAACAATATACTTAAGTGAAAAATATTTTTCTCCAAGTGTGTGTGTGAGGGGCTACAAAAACAAAATATAAAAACAAATTAAGTGTAGAATAAATAAAGAGTAGAACTTCAACAGACCTAGACTTCAACAGTTTGTGTAAAAATATGCAACACATATCCTGGTTACTAATTATAATGCATGGCTAAGCAACACTTTGATCACAAATTATTATTAATGTGTAAATTATAGTAAAATTACATTACAATTTTAAATAAATAGAATACTTTTTGTCTTTACATAAATTACCTATAACACGATCAAATTTAAACATTATTTTAAGATATATTCTTGTAGAATGAGGTTCCCCCAAGGCCTCTTATAGTTAGTTTTAAGGGTTCTGTGAGTCAAAAAAGTTTAAGACCACTGCCCTACATGATAGATAACTACTAATATGTGAGGGAGAAAAACTCACAAGATGAAACATCAGCTGCTTTTACAGAATGCAGACTATGCCTGAGGGGAGAGGGACAAGGTTGTATGTGGTCAGGCAACTCTAAGAGGCGAGCTATTTGATGAAGTTTGCGCTGACGAGCCTTCTGCCTTCCCTTGCTGAGTCTCTGTTTAGCTGCCATACATCGGATATGGTCATCGAAAACAAATTTTGCAGCTAGAAGGGGAGATCTGATGCTTCCGCCAGCAATACTTGAAGGACGGTGAATAGTGATGTGAAGACATCGACTGTCATCCTTGTCACCTGTAACCTCAATATCCTGAAAGAAAATAAGCTATGAGATAAAAGAAGTAATAGTTTAAATTTGAACTATAAGTATATATCTGCATAACTTCTGCCATACATAGTAAGATAAAAGACCATGAATGCATTTTAAAATAAATATAAATTAAAACTGACAAAAGGGAATGTGATTTTCAATGAAATGCTAGGAAGAAAATTGTTAAAATCCAAGCACAGTAAGGTAAAAAATTGTAGTACCCATAAAAAAAGTACTTGGCCTTTATGCCTGATATTTTGAGCCTTTTATTTATTTATTTTTCAAATTAACTTCTGAAAAAGACTTTCCACAGAATTTTGACCTATCATGTATAATAAACTCATAAGTACCTGTAAAAATCCAACAAATTTGGCAATACCCCAACCTCCACGCTTATTATCTGGATCAACTAATATGAGTTGCAAAGCTTCAATCACCATGAAACCTTTTATTTTTTGCCCATCTTTGGTAATGACTGTACAATTTATAATGTCACTGTTATCTGAAAAAGTAATAGAAAAGTAATATTACTAAACAATGTTTTACTAACTAAATACAACATACAGAATAATCCTCAACCTAATGTAACTGAATCAGAAATAACTCACATGATACACAAAGAAACAGAGTGATAATATTCTTTAAAGGGAAAAAAAAGTGCATCATATATCCACCAGTCATATAAAATGGCTAACCAAACACATCAGTTCCATGTTATGCACTTATTACCAAGATTAAAATAGAAATTCCTGATAGAGGAACAAAAAAATCTTTTAAAATTTAATACAAAAATCAGAATTTACTTTCTCCATTGCTGCCACTGCAACTGGTTTTTGTCCTCTAAATCTCTAAATCGTTTCATGTTAAATGAATCATCTTCGGATTTTTTCTATCATTTTCTACAGGCAGTTTTTGGTCATTGGGCTAGATTTTATGACTTTTAATGTCTGGAACATTTTGATAGCAGATAATGCATAGTCTCTGTTCTGATAGAAAAACTCCATGAGCAGAGTGTAATCTTTCTTTGTCACAGTTATAATGAAGCACTCAGGCAAGCATTACGTGTTCCACTACTACTTAGTATTTTTTGCACAACTATGACTGCGGTGCACTAACTACATCTCAGTAATTTGCATGTTTCCACACAGGCAGAGTCATTTTTTAGCATATTTTGGAACTATTTTGTTTTCCTTTGTCAAACAAAATTCCACTGACTCATAATTGTTCCGAAAAAATATCAAGTCATTTTGATTGATAGTTTTAAAGTTAGAGCATTTTGAAATCACAACTTTAATTATAATCACCCAGTATTATGAAAGAATGCAAAATGTCTCTCTCTCTCTCTGCATTATTAGCAATATCAGAATAGCCTACAAGAAAAGATATACATAGTAATTCAGTCTTTGTTACATTCTGTTGAACATAGTCCTCGAAAAAATGATCCAATTTTAAACATCTGCTGTTTGATTTCTTTTTTTGCTACATACTTTGCAACTTTCAGTAAACAGAAAATACCATATCAGCCAGCAAGAGAAATGCATATGTCAATGATATACATTACAAAAGGTATATTTCCCCCCTTTCATGTATGGTAATACATTCCTTTTTATAATATTACTTATACATCTGAAAGTATATTTTTTCTATGTTAGACATCAAGGTAAACAGAACTATCAATGAAAACAAATCATTCAGCTATATGTAGTGTAAAGAATACAAACATGTGCAAAGCATAAAATGAGTTGAATTCTAGAAAGTTTTTGCAGGAAAAGACAAAAAGAAAAATGTTTTGCTTAAAAAAATCTCATCTACAAACCAGTTAGGAACCAATAGCTAACAAAATATAATTAACAGGAGTATACAGGAATATTTTAAAAAACCCAATGAAAACAAATTCTATGATTTCTGTCTACTTATTTTCTGGTCATCGTGAATACAAAACAATAAATAAGAGCTATAGGGTGAATATTATAAGCAGATGAAGGAAATTTTGTGAAAATATGTTATAATGAGCAATCTAAGGGTAAAAACATAATATAAGGCTGAAAACTATCAAAGTTGGCAAGAATGTTATTACTTTTAGACTGATGATATCTACAGAATCTACATTTGTATACATATATTCAGGAAATTGGCAATGGATATAGTTTTATATTATACTTTGTATATTGGGCACATACAAGCGGTTAACAAAATAATGGAAACACCTGTGAATATAAAAGTGAATTTATTATTTTTTAATGTCCTTCATAAGAATTAAAATATTGTTACGAATTTTGTAGAAAATAATGTAAATAATTTGGATTTGGATGTGCAATGCCTTTATATTACTCTATATTTATTTCATGTTAAGATTGTAATATTCACAAGCAAGCCGTCCCTTACGTTATAATGGCAATTAAATGGGAACTTGGCGAAATATTGGCGATAGAGCCAAGTTGGCATCATTTTTGGCGACATTGGTGACCAAGTTGACGACATTGGCGAGTTCGGGACCCTCTGGATTCTTCTAGAAATTAGTAGAAAAATCCACTAATTTCACGATCTGTGGCGCGAGCGCATCTTTCCAGAAATTTCGGCCTCTCCTATAAATAGAGAGAGATGCGCTGCAAGAGTCAGTCTGATTTCAACCAGCGAGTAGGGAGCACTGTTTTTATTAGCGATTGCCTTGAACTTAATCAGCTCGGCCGTGCTTGTGAATAACCATTTACATACGTGTATTTAGACACTGCTTATTGTGTCTGAGTGCTGCTGAAGGTGTGAAATTCTTCTGTTATTTATTCAGTGAACTTTGCTGTTGA
Source organism: Trichonephila clavata (assembly GCA_019973975.1). NCBI lineage: Eukaryota > Metazoa > Arthropoda > Arachnida > Araneae > Nephilidae > Trichonephila > Trichonephila clavata. Next base: position 80,114 of record BMAO01036262.1, read on the forward strand.
ATCCTGTATTTTTAAGGATTGATTTACGCTAATAAATACGCATCGCTCGCAAAGAACTGTCTTGTTGCTTACAACTGCTTTTGCATAAAATCCTCAAACCCCGATCTACGTTACAATTTAGTGTCAGAAGTTGGGATTTTATGCCAATAACAAGAGCGATGGATGAGCAACTGAAGGCTCTGTTGGAGGGCATTAATGCCTTGAAAAGTGGCCAAGAAGAGACTAGAAGAGGCCAACAAGAAATGCAGAAAAGTCAAGAGGAGACTAGAGAGAGAATGGAGAAAGGCCAACAAGAAATGCAGAAAGGTTTGGAAAGTATGCATGGTTCAAGATGCAGGTTCATGAGGATGAAATTAAACATCTACCACGGCCTACACAGCTCCCAGCTTCAATACAATTGAACCGTTATGGTCTATTATAGAGCGTTCAATACAGAATCAATATACTCCACTGGCGTGTCTCCTGGAACATTCCAAATATCTCCATGAAGAATGATACAAAATTTCTCTGAACACTATTCAGCACTTGTACGAATTGATTTCAGGGCAAATCCAAGCTCTATTACATTCCAAAGATAGTCCTAGAAAATACTAATAGATTTTTTTATAAATCTAATGCGTTTCCATTATTTTGATAACCACCTCTAAGAATGTGAATATTGCATTAAAACAAACAAGTTAGCCTGTTTGCAGTGAGAATGATTTCTTGAGATGGAGAGCTGCTGGAAGTCTTGAAGCCGGCCAATCTCAAACGGAGGTGGCTTGATGGTTACAAGTGGTATTGTCACCAGGAAGGTTGGCCAAGGCCACCACAGAATAACGACACCTGCACAGGATTGTTACCTGGCACTAAGCACACAATTACATTGGCAGACAATGGCTTATCAGCTTGCTCATGACCTTGCAGCTGTGTTTGGAAAAGTTTCCAGGCAAACAGTCTACAGCCGTCTTGCTGAGACTGCTTTTACACCCGATGTCCATTTTGGTGCAACTCTTTGATTGCATCCAGCAGGGAAAAAAAGATATTGTGGAGCTGAAAACATCAGTTGTTGACACCACAAGAATGGTCATTTTTCAGTGGATTTCTTCCCATTGGGCCATTTCTGGTAACCACCATCAATGTCTCATTGTAAAGAAAGAACAAAAGATAAACTCTGGGAGAGTAACATAGATGATCTCCCAGACTATCCCAGAAGGAGCCACATAGCTACCTTTTGTCTAGCTACAATGCCTACATGCACACTTCACAGATTTCAAATAGTTGATAGTCCTGCCTGCCCCCTTTGTTGAAAAGGTGCGGTGATAAATGCTGAGCATCTCCCGGTCTGGTCAGCACTCTCTCTCAGAACAAGGTTTTCTCAAGATACTAGGAGGCAAGAGACCTTATAAACAGTTTGCAGATTTTTTTATCTTGTTTTATTTTTTATACAAATAATATTTCAATCATTTACATATTATACTTTCCATTTTTCTTTTTATGTATACATTCCTTGTACAGACCTTTCAGGGTACACTTTAGTTTTGCGTGTTCTATATATTGCATTATTACTGTATTTTAATTTTGGATCTCTGCATGGCATAAAGATACTTGTCTCTGTATTGCCAGAAGCATTAGAAATAAATAAAAACTTTTACTCTTAGAAGTGCAGAAAGAAAGTAATTTGGTATCTATACAATTATTATTTTGGAAAGTTAAGAAAATTAACTTAGATTTTCTTTTACAGAGAAGCTTTAATAATACTTACTTAAATCTAAGGCATCATTCACTTTGAAGCATGATGAAATATTTGTCAAAGGAAGTTGAGTTTCTTCCTCATTTTGTAGTGTTAAGGATAAATCTCTCAACAGAAAGAACACTCTAATAGCCTACAATGGATAAATATATTACTGACCAAAATGTAAAATTAAAGAGCAGTAGAAATGTACTAAAATTGCATTAAAAAAAAAAGACACTTTTAAAATCGAAATTTTTAATACCTAATATACATTAACAACCTAATATAAATATGATTTTAGATTTTAAAATAAGTAATATTTAAATTTATTGTATCATTCACTTTCAAAAGAGATGAAATATTCATACATATGTAAAAAAAATTCAATAATGGTTAAACTAATGCATCATAAAAAAAAACTTATTGGGAAACTTTTTTAAAAAAATTGACACAGACTCTAATTATATTAAAAATAAAAAAACAAAAACATTTTGTAACCCACATATTTCCAGAACATGGCCATACTAGATTATTGAGCACCAGAATAAATTTAACATGAATAAAGTTTTTAATAAAGACACCAAAGACAAAGTATTGTAAAGATTTAAACAGTTAAAATATGTATGTAATGTGTTTATGCACATTCTGAACCTTTGTAGAATATTTGACGATATATTTTATTACTCTAGCATTTGCAAAATTAAATGTAAATATTGAACATTCTTCTGCTGTTGAAAAACACAATTCAAGAGAAAAATTAATAGAGAGCAATAACAGTTAAAGCAAATTTTGACAAGCAATTCTACAAGCAATAATGCTGTATATTTTATGAATGTAATAAACATATTAGGTTACTTTCCTGATTCATATTTCTTCCACAAAAAATAGTCATGAATTCTACACAAATTTATGACTTAAACAACTTGATTGGTAATGAATTAAAGATTACCAAATGGAAATAATTACTTTAAGGTGGTGAACATGTAGAATTATATAGTAAGCATAAGAAATTGTCCTTTAAAAATATTACAATTTAGAATACAAATTTATAAATACATATTAAAAGGGTACTAATTGCAAGGTATAAGTACATTACAATTTATGTAATTAAGTCTTAATAATTTTAATTGCAAATTTTATAATTAAGGTCTAGTATTTTTAAACTCAATTCAGACTATAACAAAAACTAAGAATATCAGAAGAGTACATAAAAATTAAAGTAAAAGCAACATCGTTTTTATCAAGGCAAAAACTCAAAACTTGTATTCCAATAAAAACAGCAGTTTTGACAACCATTCAATTGAGGTGACAAAGTAATTTTGTGTTAAAATATTAATTTCTTAACACACTCACTCTCCTAGCTCTCTCTACTTCTCCACAGGGCAATCTTTTATGGAACTCAATCCCAGACATAGGTGTACCAGTAGGTGGCAGCAGGAGGTTGGCATCCATCATAAGGTACTCTACATTCAAAACTTTTTTCTGCAAAACAAAATCTTGTTTAGAAAAACCAGACAAAACAATCTCTCCACACATACTTGGAATTACATGAATCCTCAAAAACAAATATTGAATTAAAACAACTTACCAAAGTTGTATTACCTGATTATTTAAATCAAACAAGTTAATCAAATTCAAAAGTCAATAAAATCATATTCATCCATGTATTTGTAATTCATAATAAAACATTGATATGATATATAAGGGAATTTGCAGAACTTGTTTTCATGTAATATATAATCATTGTGTTTAAAGTACAATTAAACATAGCCTTCAGAAATTAATTTCCCTTGATGAAAACTGAGAGTTTGATTTGCATGAAACAATTCATTGCTAAAATTAAATGATGAAATTATTTTGTAACTGAATATGAGTTCATAAAACTATTTTGAGTTGAGAATACATTTTTTATTATTATATGCCATGATAAATCAAAATTAGTACAAAATCAATTGTGCATATTTATGCACTATGCTATAAGAACTTGTATCAGAACCCATTCAATATGCTACAAGCACAAATATGTATGCAGTAAGATTATAAAAACTGAAATTGTCATTGCAAAAAAATTAGTCTGTTGTAAAAGAGATTGTATAATTTTATGTTACAGCATATCAAAATTTATAATAGAGTTTTTTTTTTTAAAAAAAATGTGTTATCTTAATATATAGGTTTTAAATACAAAATAACTAAAATTTTTAAGAGCTTGTTATGTTTATGTTCTAATGCACAAAAGACTAAATACTTAGGTAAAACAACAGTTTTTTTCAAGCATATTTTAAATTTACCTTCATCTCTTCATATTCATCCTCAAACATATCCAGAAAAATCTCTTCACTCTAAAAGTAAAAGAAAATATTAATTTATCAAACAATACAATACTAAACAAAAAACCATATGTTAAAATAAAGTATAAATAATTCATACTTACAATAGAGAACATCAGATTGGATCACAAATAGAAAGATAATCAATAACATCAAAATTAAAATAGTACATAAAATAATCATAAAAAAAAAGAAACTTTTCCAAGGAAAAAAGTTTTACTTTAAAGTGATATATAGTTCTGAAACACTGACAAACTAAAATATATTATGATAGGGAAAATATAAAAAAGTAAGCTGAATCACATATGAAATTTTAAACTAAATTACTTGAACATCTGTTAAGAGGTAGAAAAAAAATGCTTTTCATATAAAAATACTCAAAAAACCTCATTAGCAATTATTAAACAAATTTTACAAAACCTGAAGAAAATTACAACTTTCCTCAGAATTTCTTAGATTTAACAGCATCATTCAGTTTCATTAATTCTCTCCATTATATCGATGTTTTGATTACTTTGATATTCGTTAATAATATCCACATTTCACAGAAAAATGGTCCATTATTAAATAACAGGTAACTAATAAGTGATTTTTTTTTAAAAAATTACAATTTTATTATAGTTTTGAATAGGTATGTGGAAATGTAATACATACAACACAAAACATATTTTAATTTATAAACTAATAAGGGGAGGATATGACTAAGGAAATTCATTTCAGGACAAGACTTTGTGCAATAGTAGTACTCCTTTAGGGTGTTCAATCCTCAATGTAATTCTGCCAAATGGGCAGTCAATTCAGAGAAAATAGCCTCCAAAATTCATGCTTAGCTTTTATGCAATTAAGTTTGAATTTCTTCCAACGGTGCAGCAGCGTGTTCGGTAAAGTAACTGTTTACCATACAACAGGCCTGGGTTCGAGTCATACGATAAATTTTTTTGTTTTAAATTCATTTAATTATTTTTACAATTAAATGCATTTATTTAAAAAATACATTAAATATTTAAATGATAAAAATAATAAAATTAATATTATAAAATATGTATTAATTTTATAATATTAATTATAAAATAATTTTTTACAATATTTTATTTATAATATATTGCATTTCATATTATAAAACTATTTGTAACTAATTTTTACATAAAATCTAATTGAATATTTATTGTATATTTTTATAAATATAAATTTGTTAATAACTATACTTATAAAATTTTAATATTCATATATTTTATAAACATAATTATTAGTAAATAGCATTTACATTACAACAAATATTCAATTATATTTACATAAAAATTAGTTACACATAGTTTCATAATATGAAGTACAATATAATAATACATAAAATATATTATAATTATTTATAAAAAATTATTTTACAATTAATATAATAAAAATAATATATATCTTATATTATTAATGTAATGATTTTATAATCATATAAAACATTTAATGTCTTTTTAAATAAATTTATTTAATTGAAAAAATAATTAAATGAATTTAAAACAAAAAAATTGATTGTGTGACTCGTACCCAGGCCTGCCATATGGTAAACAATTACTTTACCAACCACGCTGCTGCGCCGCTGGAAGAAATTCAAACTTAATTGTATAAAAGCTAAGCATGAATTTCGAAGGCTATTTTCTCCGAATTGACTGCCCATTCGGCGGAATAACACTGAGGGTTGAACACCCTAAAGGAATACTACTATTGCACAAAGTCTCTTCCTGAAATAAATTTCCTTAGTTGTGCCCTCCCTTGTAAGCCAAATTCTTCGAGAAAAACAAAAAAATAATTTTTATTTTCATATGGTTAAAAATAAAACATTTATTTCTAAAACTTACTTTATAAAAGTTTCTTAGCATTAGAGTACTTTCTTCCCTACTTTGTTCTATTGCTGCTAAATGCCGATCCAGAAGACTGCTTTCAGTTCCTTTAACAGCCAACTGTTTCAACAAGAGTATTGTCATTTGCAGAGTTGCAATGCGAATCTTACTGCCTGTTTCAAAAATCATAACAGACACATAAATTAGACATAATAAAAGAAACTTTTCAAAAAATATTTTATATCATACAAAAAGAATTTAAAACAAATTTTAAAAAAATAAAACTTCCACAAAAAATTATATTTTATATCTGTGGGGGAAAATGACAAAACTTTTAGAAATTTTTATACTCAGAATTTAAATTTAGGAAAATTCAAATAAAAAGAGAGAAAATAAGTAAATTAGAAACAGGAAAAAAAAATTCAGATAATTCAAATATATTGGAAAACATTCTTCAAAATCACATCAACACTCATTACATTATTTTATGAACACACAAAAATATGCTATATCAAAATGATACAAATTTCTTGATATGCCACTTTACTTTTAATTAATTTGTTTATTCCAATGAGGTCAAAGTAATTTAAAATAAGACTTTACAAGAATCAAAATTTGAATAAAATGCAAATAAAAATGTTAGTTATATTACATTATGCATTAAAGAATTACATAAAAGCTTCAATATTTTTTAATGGAAAAATCTTATTTTATCTGCATTTAATATATATATTTTTTTCACAATTTTAAAAGTTAAAATAAAAAAATTAAATATTGCAAAACTATCTAGAAAACCAGAAAAATAATAATAATAAAAGATATCTAAAAAATAATTAAAACTAGAACTGGATATTGATGGAGAAATTTCACAACATTTTCTGTCTTATTATTAACTACAAGAAAAAATTGCAGCATACAATAAAGAAATTTTAAAAAAAGAGCACTTACTGTACTGACAACTAAGATTAATAATCTGTATTAATTTTTCTGCCAGATTAACGTTATAGCAAAACTTAGTCTGAAAAAAACAAACAGATTAAAATCATTCAAAAAGTATTTTTCAGTAAAAGAAATATTCACAAATAATGTAACTTTTTAAAATTCTATTTTTTTTACAGCATATAAAATGCAGAAATTCTATTAAAAATCAATTTAAGGATAAATATTTATAATTTTCATTTCCCTCTGAGTTAAGACGATCAATTCTAATTCCATATTATCAAAAGTAAGAAAAACTTATTACTTATTTTAACAATTCCAAAACCACTAATATCTATAAAGAATGAAGTTAAATAATCTTCTTAGACAAAACATTTTTAGGAGCAAATTAAATTAATAATCAATTAATGTATTCTTGTGCTACATTTTAGAATAAATTTATTTACAAACTGGATGTGCATCATTCCTAATTATGGATCTTTTTTAATAATTGAAAATACTATGAACATAAATATTTTAGGTACCCCTGAAATTAATGAAAGCTAATTTAAAGGAAGATCTTGCTTACTAAATTAATGACTAAAAAATATTTTGTAAAATTCTGAAAATTGGAACTGTTAACGCATAATGAAATCACTGCACCCCCCCTCCCCCTCCTTTTCCCATTGTAGAAAACTGTAAATCAGACAAGATTTAAGTATAAAAAAATCATACCCCAAAAACCAAAATATAGTAGTATTAAATCAAATAATTCAAAACCAAAAACAGTTTCCTACCAAATAATAAAATAAAATGTTTATATTTATTTAACGGGGCTGCGGATTTGTATTTTTACCATTGCAGACCTAGTACATCCCCAAGAGCTGGTATCACTCTTTAGTGCGGCGCCTTATAGGCAGATACCAATTGCTGCATGTAATTTTGATGCCCAGTTTCCTCCACAGAGGAAGACACCTGAGCATTGATGATGCGAACCTGTGCTAGAATTTAATTTTATGAGAGTGCCCAAGCCAAACAGACACTCAAGGGATCTTTAACATGCAGTATAATCATACAACAGGGCAGCTGTAAATTTTCTGCATCGTGAAAAGCCACCGATTTGGGCCAGGGTTAAACCCGGAACCTTGGGTGCAGAAGGCCAGTGACAAACCAACCACGCCACCCAGTCGGCTAAAATAAAATGTAAAAAAGAGAAAAACTACTTGTTATTTTTCCAGGAACTAATTCACATAATTGAAACATCACAGAGGCAAAAAAGAGCGAAAATTTCACTAAATTTTTTAAGCACATAGGACACCTCAATCTCTTTTATATTAAAAAGAGAGACAGAAATTATTACAGCTCCAATATATCAATTTATAAACACAATACAGAAAAAAATTATAATCATATCTACAATCTGGTAAATAAAAATTTGCTAAAGAAATAATTGTTTTAATTGTATTATCTTCCTTCCTATTGACAGGTGGCTCATATGCCACAGGCTGCTGAGCTAGACTATTACTTCAATACGAGACTATGATTGATATTTCGAAATTAGAACACAGAAATTATTTAAATTGTTAAACAGAATAAAAAAATAAATTTCTTAATTTTATTAACTAAGATTTTAACGATATCATATATACAAAATATATTTTATAACAAGTAATTTTTTTCTCTTTAGCATTGAAAAAAAAATTTACCTTCTCCCTTTCCTTCACATAATATTTCCTGTCATTGCACTAGTATTAAAATATCAAATGCAAAAAACACATAGAAAAATTTTTAGAAGGGGGGAAAAACAGGAAAAATAACACAATATATTTAAGTCTTATTCCTTCAAACCAAAACTATTTGAATAATCAAGCAAAACACACACTTAATCCTAAAAGCAATTTAATTCTCTTATAGCCCAAGAGCCCACGACGGCCAGACCTTCGTTATCTTATAAAAGCTGAAAGTTTTTCTACGGATGTGACCAACACAGGTAAGAACGATCAGCGAGTATGGAGTTTGGATTGTGGTTACTTCAGCAGGTAACAGGTAGTAAAGGTGTATAAAATAATACCTCACTTTCTATAAAGTATAAAGCTCAATTTTTTTATATTTTCTTCGGAATAACATTAGAAATCACGTCATCCATTGCCGGACACTTAGTATGGTTAGAACTCCCTGCCAGACACCCCTGAACTTTAAAAAAATAAAATAAATTTTCGTTATAGTATAAAAGCTGAATTTTATATATGTTACTTGGAGGCCTATAAAAAAATGTTATCCCAAAAGCCAGACAGTTTTAATGGTTTTTACATCTAGCCAGACACATTCAAAGTCCGCTGTAGCGAGTACAACGCAACAGCAATTCAAGCCGGTGTGAGTGAGATAGTGTTTAGTCTATTGCGATCGCTCACCGCGGATTTATAAGGTATTATGTATTGAACTGTTATGACTTCAACATACGTTTTGTTATTGGTATTTGTACAGTTTTTTGTTTGAAATGAAAGTGTGTAACGAAGGTCAAAAAGACACAATAGTGCGCACTCTATTAACCATGTGAACACTAGCCATTCGGCCTGCCGACTAGTTGGTGAAAGCAGATTTAAATAGTAACGTGCACAAACATTTCATTATAGTTGATTATTCGACTGTTGGATGTATTGAAATTGTGCTCAGTTTTGAGTGTAAAAGAGAGTTGGAATAAAAAATGACGAATAAATGTTGATCTGAGCTAACCACCGTAGTTTTTCTTTGAAAGCAGATTATAAGTGTAGTTTTAGTAAAAAGGGTTATCATGGAAGATACATTAATTTGTTTCGTTTGTAATAAAAGTGATGGTAAAATAATATTGTTCTCAGAGGAAACATTAAGGAAATTCCGAACTAATTTGAAAATCAGAAAAAAGTATAACCTAAAATACAAAGACATTACTTTGCCTGACGAATATATTGGCAATGGTTATCACCAGGAATGCTATAAGGCATTTACAAGAGTTATGAAAAAGTACTTAACTTCTAAACCTGTAAATTCTTCAAAAAACAGTGAAAAACAAAAATCAGTCAGTGTATCTACATACAATAGTTCTCCAACCACGTCGCTGACACCTGAGTTGACCACAGAACCATCTTGTTTACAGTCTTTAACAAAAGAATCTTCAATATAACATCCCAGTCAAGTTTAATTCCTGATTCTATAGAATCAAAACCTACAACTTTTCAAGGAAATCGTCATTTACAGAATTTACCTACAGAATCTTCATCAATATTGCAACCAAGTTTAATTTTTGATTCAATTAAACTCCAATCTACAACTTCTCAAGAAAATATTGAAATTTTTGAACCAGATGTTAGTGATAATAATGATTCAACTGAGGATGCAAATATTCTGAACAGAAATGATGCTAGTACTAATAATTATCAAATTGTTTGTGTGTTTTGTAACAGGGAACATAAAAAATTACGTTCAAAAATGCTTCCACTTCATAAAGCTGATACCAACCAATTTAAATCTAGTGTACTACCCAACATCGAAGGTCAAGAAGAATATGAGGAATTATTAAATAAATTGAAAAATTTTTCTGGTCCAAAAATATCTTATCATACCGAATGCAGAGTTAATTTTAATAATAAAATATCCTTTTCAAAAAAACCATCCAGTAAAACTGATTGGCATTGTCATCAGGAATATCACCAATTAGCTTTCAATGAAATAAGTGGCATCATTGAGGAAGACGTAATTAAGAAAGGGCGCTGTTATTTATTAATATATTTGCATGAACTGTACATTGATTAATTGGAGAAGATCTTTGAAGAAAATTCTGTTGAAATAAATTCTATTTTTACGGCACACCACCTAGAAGAAAAAATGTTAGAAAATTTTTTCTAAGAATATCACATTTTTTACTATTCGTAATAAAAAAGCGATTTTTGTAATCGTTTTTTCCGAATGTTTGTCAGATAACAACAGATTTGAAAAAGCTATAAAAATATCCATTGACAATTTCTCCAAAGATTTTGAGAAAAAGAAAGTTCAAGTAGGTGGTAAACTTCAAGAAGTTAAAATCCAAAGAGATTTATTTGGACGCCTGCTGGGTATCTCTATGGATTACAATGTAGACATTTCAAAGATTTTGTCTTATCCAATTACCTCAGTACCCTTGTCCATGAGCCATTTGGATGGCACTATTTGTAAGACCGATAAATCTGCTTTAATGAAATGCCTAGAGAAAGATAAGCATTAGCCTAGATAAGATAAGTCCAGCATGAGCAACCACATCATATAGATGTTCTAATAATTGATGGTTTTTTCCTATTGCATAACAATAAAAAATGTTCCAAAAACATTTGGAAATATTTCAAAAAAATTGTTGCAAATGGTCACTCAATTACAAGCATCGAGAATTGACGTGATCTTTGATCAATACTTTAAACCCTCTATCAAAGATTACGAGCATTCCCAATGGTTAGAATCTGCGCAATTAGAGTACACCATAACTGGGCCTGAGCAAATTCGATCATGTGACTTCGCGAAAGAGCTGAAAAATTTAAATTTTAAAGAATTGGTTGATTTTTTTATTTCACATTGGGCTACTGATGAAGTGGTGCTCTTTATTGGCAACAAAATTATACACATAAATTTCAGAAAATGTCATTCTTTCACTGTTAATGAATCCAACAAAGTTGTCTCAAGATTGGTTGAAGAGTTGTCATGCCCAGCACATGAGGAAGCAGATACAAAGATAGTATACCATGCATGTAACATCAACTATCCGGCAGAAATAGTAATCAGAAGTATTGATACTGATATTGCTGCAATAATGCTTGGTAACTTGCACCACCTTAAAAATCATTCGGTTGTTTGGATGCTTACGGGTACAGGAAATAATTTAAGGTATGTGGACCTAACCAAAATACACGCAGAGCTGGGACAGTTAATTTGTCAGAGTTTACCCGGATATCATGCCATCACAGGATGTGATTTTAATCCTGCATTCTTCAGAAAAGGAAAATTAAAGCCTTACAAAATATTTAAAAAATTTCCAGAGTACCAGGAAGCTTTCAAGAACTTCGGTAAGAGCGAATTAATTGAAAATACAGATGAACAACAAAATTAATTTAATATTATTTACAGATTTATATGCAATGTATACAATGCCGGTAATGCAATTGATGTTGATACCGCTCGACTTCAAATGTTCATCAACTCGAATACAGTCTCTGATGTAAAATAAGCTTTTGACCGAAAGAAGTTGCGAAAGTTTGACACTAGCAATCTACCACCTTGCAAAAGCGAGCTATTGCAGCAGTTTCTGCGAGCAAACTATATATGTACCATTTGGAACAATGCTCATCTGAAAACTCCAACCACATATCAACCAGCCAATAATGGCTGGATATTAGAAAATAATAAATACCACTTTAAATGGTTTGAAGGGGATCAACTACCAAGTTATGTGAGGGATTCCCTCAAAACTCAATCAGGTATGTAATTATTATGTCAAATTATTGCACATAATTTTTTAACTATTCATAATTGTATAAACTTGCTTAATTTTTATCAGAAACTGAAGGAGAAGGCGATATTGATGACAATCATACAACGGACTGGAGTAGTAGTGACGAAGATGGAAATATCGACGACAATGATGAAAGTTTTAGAAATGATTAAATATTTTTTTACATGTAATAATACTTTTTGTACTTAGTAATAATAAAATAAAAAAATGGTAGTTTTAGAGACTGCCGATAGAAGTGAAAACTTAGAACTTTTAGTATTAAAATTTGAAATTTCATAATGTTTGAATTAAAATTTTCAACATCAATCTGGTTTTTACATCTATTGACACACCGAGCAAAAACTAAATGCATGTTTATATGGTTTTTATAATTCAAATATATTACGGGCTGTACAAGATCATGACAAAATATAAATACAATTCAATTGAAATAACAATTAATATACAATCATATTATTTATGCATAGTATTTATATTTACTTAAATTTCAATGTACTTGATTTTTAACTTTATTTTAATTGTTTGCATCATTGTCATCATTAATTTCAACAATACTTAGACTTTTTGTACTTTAAATTATTTTATTTTGTTCTAAAAAAGATACAATAGGCTTATAGTAACTAAAATAAGAAAGAAAATGTTTGATTCAAATTTATCTAAGTATCACTTAAAAACCACATCGGTCGTCGTTTTATATTTTGTAAAATGTGTATCTGAATTCTCGATCATTAGACATATTTAAATTAAGTGTTTTATTTAGAAATTCAATTAGTGGTAGATTTTTATCATCTGCAAAGTTAATACAGAAATCTCCACTTAAAATCATCAGTACATTGTCATATATTTTTCGCAAAATCTTTTTTCAAGTATTTCAGAACCTTTTTTTTTTGTATAAATATCAAATTTTCGAATAAAAATTGTATCTCCCCCATACATTTTCCAGGTGAAATATAAACGGCAACCATTAATATGTATTACCCACTCGGAATCGCAACGAGCGATGCACAGTATATACACGTTGAACTTTTCACTAAATCCATTCAACTTCACTTATAAGATATACACAGCACTATACGTCAGCTGTATAGCTACAGATATACTGCTATAAGTATGTCGGTGACGCGAACGCACGAGATTTCACCCATCCAAAATGTGTCTAAGGAGAACAGCACACTGCGCGTGCGCCAGTCAGAGCATGTCGGTGTTTGCGAACCCATAAGATTTTCCCCTATCAATAAGTGCCCAATGCCGCTAAAGAAGTTTTCACTTCAATAATATTTAAAATATAAGATGCTTATGAACGTAATAAAATTATTTTTTCATTGGATTTATTAAGCGATCGCAATAGACTAAGCACTCTATCTCACTCACACAGGCTTGAATTGCTGTTGTGTTGTACTCGCTACAGCGGAGTTTGAATGTGTCTGGCTAGATGTAAAAACCATTAAAACTGTCTGGCCTTTGGGGTAACATTTTTTTATAGGCCTCCAAGTAACATATATAAAATTCAGCTTTTATACTATAACGAAAGTTTATTTTATTTTTTTAAAGTTCAGGGGTGTCTGGCAGGGAGTTCTAACCATACTAAGTGTCCGGCAATGGATGACGTGATTTCTAATGTTATTCCGAAGAAAATATAAAAAAATTGAGCTTTATACTTTATAGAAAGTGAGGTACTATTTTATACACCTTTACTACCTGTTACCTGCCGAAGTAACCACAATCCAAACTCCATACTCGCTGATCGTTCTTACCTGTGTTGGTGACATCCACAGAGAAACTTTCAGCTCTTATAAAATAACGAAGGTCTGGCGGTCGTGGGCTCTTGCTCTATTAACAAAACAGAAAAGGAAAAAAAAAAAATTTTTTTTTTAAATTTTACCTCAGATTTCTCAGAAGGCATTAGAACAGAATCTAAAAGCTCTTGATTAATACCTGAGAAATACATATAATAAAAAAAATTTACGTATTTATATTAATGAAATCATATACAGACAATACTAAAGTAATTTTAAAGAAAACAAAAAGTATAAAATTACATATGAATTTCAAATTTATGAATAATAGTTTTAAAAGTTATAAAATAATTATGAAATGATAAGGTTTTTATAGCATAATCACCACTTACCAACTGAAAAAAAATCCATTTCAGAAAAGCATTAAATGTACAAATACATAAATACCATAAGCTAATATTAAAACACACAATTCAAATATTACTTGCATTTGATTAAAACATATTTGGAAGGTTATCAGAAAAGTTTTTAAAAAAACAATTTAAAGAATGAATTTAGTTTTCACATTTTTTATTATTATTATTTAGCTATTCAAAAGAAATTTTACAGCTTATACCAGAGGAGGGGAATCCACGGCCTCTGTGAGTTTCTTGTGCTGCCTTCATAAAAGCTACTATTTGTATTAATTAATAGTTAATTATACAGATTACAACAATTTTCAAATCAATGGAATTAAATAAAGAATGGCAAGAATGTATGTATGTTTCAATTACTACTTGTGGGAATGGCCAATGGCACATTTCAAATGTTAGAATGCTACCTAGTGCAGCATGGCAACACTATCAGACATGTTATATGATCTCTACTCAAAAACTATTTTCTTACTATTATAGTTGTGGCTGATTCTATGCATGTTCAAATGTATTTTTTTACATAAATGGCATTTAAATATTAATTGGAATATTAATGCAGTGTTTCATTATAAGTTTCTGTTGTGTGTGTGACTGACATACAACATTTACACACTAAGAAAGACAATGGTGGCTTATCTTACATAAATCTGGTAATGTATTGTTAACAAACTCATCTCGTGTTGCTAGCGACCATTGTGAAAATATACTCTTATTATTTTACTTATTCTATGGTTTTACAAGAACTTTTGTACTATTGAATCTCTAGCAAGTATACACTTTCATAGAGAAATCATTTAATTTTTGTTCCTTATGCAAATACAAAAGAATTCAATATTGTAACTTTTTCTGTTGAATAATAAATAAATAAGGATTCAATTTTTTTGTAATACTTTTATAAAATGCACCAAATTGTTTGAATTGTATAAAAACTATATTAATTTCATAAAAGTCAGATTTATAGGTACATTAACCTGTGGGGCCTCCTTTATTACTATCTAATTTACATGTGGCCTCTAATGGTTAAAAGGTTTCCCACATCTGGCTTATACCATACATATACCAATTTAAAAGCTTACGGTTTAATCAAATTAAATTATCTTACAATTAATATTTAGCAAATTAAAATTTTATCACATTTCTTTAAAAAAATCAAATTTTATGAATCTTTAAATTAAAAAAATATAATAGAAATAAATTTTTTTTTTAAATGTGACAATTTTATCTTACATAATACATTAATATTTACAATTTTGATGTGCATCAAAGCACTTAACGGAATTTTTTTTAAGCACATGCAATCAGCAAATATGAGAAAGCCTTTGTGAAAAAAATCAATGTGAGAGTCATTTGTTTCAAATATTTGTGCAAAAAACTGCAATTGAATTATAAATTACATATTATTTTGAATGTTGTTTTGAAAAAATCCAAAAAAAAAACAAAACAAAAAAAATTACAGACATTTTTTTCTATCTTTAACTAGTAATTTAGTTAAAAGTAGAGAAGAAAAAGAAATATTACAAAAATTTATAATCCATGACATAGGTACAACATTTTTCATTTAATATTAAGTTCCAAAAAAAAATTTAACCAATAACACTACAATAATTAGAACATCTATGCAAATAAATAAAATTGAAGTGTCTGTTTGTAATTTCAAATTAGCAGCTTTTTACTTAATGCACTAAAAGTATATACGGTACTCATAAACAAAAAACCAATTTTTAAAATTTTTGTCTGTCTGTCTGTTTGTTCCGGCTAATCTCGGAAACGGCTGGTGCGATTTTAAAAATTCTTTCACTAATGGAAAGCTACATTAACGGGGAGTAACATAGGCTATATTTTATTCCCGTATTCTTACGGGAACGGAAACTATACGGGTGAACGTGAAACTGAATGCCAAGATGAACGCCAAGCTGAGCTAATGAAGTCATTGTTTTGGTTACTGGCGACCGATGCTCTTCACGAGACATAATAGTGTTACGCGCACATGATAATACGCTGACACGTGCCATAATTTTTTTTATGATAGTTATCTCACTGTTCAGTTAAGTAGAGCATCGGCTGTTTCGGATGCACTTTTAAAAATAATAAATCAAGGCTTCATAAGCAAAAAGCAATGCAAGAAACACAAAATTGATAAGTTTTACGGTTAGTTTTAATCCTTTTTTTTATTTACATTTTTAGTCACATTTAAACAATAGTTATTATAATCTCAATTTATATCTATACAAATAAATAAAATTGAAGTGTCTGTTTGTAATTTCAAATTAGCAGCTTTTTACTTAATGCACTAAAAGTATATACGGTACTCATAACAAAAAACTAATTTTTAAAATTTTTGTCTGTCTGTCAGAATATAAACAGATATATTTATAAAACATCATGAAATACCCAGCGAAGCGGGAGGGTAACGGCTAGTTAATAATAAAATTCTTTTAACATGGTATTTGGAACAATCAACAGTGAGGTCAGTTAAGAAAAAACACATAACATTAATATTTTTCCTTGAAAAAAATTCAAAAAAATATATAATTAAGAGTGTTTTACCTGGATTATATCCTAAAGAATATAAGACACATAATGCAAATAGAGCTGCATGATCATTCTCAGTACAGTCCAATGCATTAAAGATTGCTTCCAAAAAAGGCCTTCAGATAAACAGTTTATTAATTAGATAATCATGCATTACATATTAAAATACATCCTTTTAAATAAAATATAACAGAATAATAACACATAAAACAATTTTAAATAAAATTAATTTAAGAATACATTGTAAAGTAGCAAAGATATTGATTACGAATTTTGATTATAAGGCATGTACCGCATCTCAAAAGAGAAAGAAAAATGATTTACATAAAAACTTTCATATTTAACAAATAAAATTAACTATATAAATTTCAAAATACTTCTTCCAATCAATTTAAAATTGCTTTGTGATATCTCTAATTTACTATACAAATATTTTCATTTATTAAAAAATTCTAAACTAAAAATTTACATCTGATTATCAGCATCAACAATTTCTTCAGAACTACAAAATGTACAACAAAAAAAAATTAAGCAAGTATATTTTATATTAAAATGAATATGGCACTAATTTTTTATTCCCTTTTCCTTTTAGAGTTAATAAGGATTGAATGTTTTATCAAAGCTTATTTTCAAATGAGTTATATTTTACCCTTTTAGAGTTTATAAGTATAATTTCATGTATTCAGAATAACTATAATCAAACTTCTATTGAACAAAATCCCAAAAAAAGTTTGTTGTGTGGAAAATAAAGTACATAAAATAAATTTTAAATTCATAAGCATACTATATTATTGAAAAAGTAATTATTCACACTCTTTTGTGTAAATTAATATATATTTTATATTTCTTAACCATCAAAAAGAAATCTGCATGGAAAACAATGGGGGGGGGGGCGTAATCCAGGAATACACTCTACTTTCAACTTTAAAAAGTAATTTTACATTAAAATTAATGAATTTTAATAACACTTTCTCTAATTTAAAGCCTACAAGTAATTTTAAACATTTTATAACCTATAATTTTAAGTATTCATTACCACACATGCCTTTAAATTTAATTTTTGATAAAATCTGTTATTTTATTTGAGTTTTTTTTTGTTTGTTTAAAAGGTTATTGCAATTTCATTGCTCTAGCTGAGTTAAAAACATGTCAAAAAGAGAGAATAATTTAAAATGTCTAGGGAAATCATTTTAAAATAGGGGGAAAAAATCAAATCACAAGAGAAAAAGTTAATTAAATAGAAAATGCACTTCGCTATTTGGAGGTTACTTTGCGAAGAAAATAGTAAAGTGTTCTTGGTTTAATGAAAAAGTTTGCAAAATTGAGGTTCGTAAAATGAAGGTCCACAACGTTTTCAAACTAATCAAATTAATTTATTTGCAAATTTATCTTAAAACATTGAAAAAGCTCATGAAATAAAAATAAATCACTTTTCAAAACTCCCAATATATTAAGCAGACAAAATGCAAACAAAGAATACAAGTATATAAAGAAAATTATTTTTTTTTGTACCTATGAGACAATGAAAAATTACTTTGCACTGTATCAAAATGATTCGACATTTTTGCAGCTACTACCTTTTCTTCATCAGTAATATTGGAACCTTCTAAAAGTAAAATTGATTTATTTTAACTCATGGAATACACGAAATAAGTCTTAAATAAAATAAAAATTCCACAAATTAATTTTAGAATATAATAATTTTACAAAGCAGAAAACATGGTACATAGACAGAAAATCATTTATCAAGTATTGACAACCAATTTTCAAAAATTAAGAGAATTAACAAATAGCTAAAATAAAAAATTTAAAGTGTATTGCAATTATAAAGCTTTAAAAATTAATCAATATATTGATAATACAAAGTATTTGAAATTAATAACCAGAATAGAAATACAAAAACAATTTCAAATTCTCAAATACTACTCATGTGTGATATAAAATTGCTACACAAGAACAATTTTGTATATACTTTTAAAAAAATTTGAACACAATCATGTTAAGTATATGCTCATTAACAATCTCAATGTTAAAAACATGATTTACATTGACATATATTTACAATCTACATCACACATTTTTTAAGTTAAATGTACTTAAAAAAATATAAAAGTAAATGATTCACAAAAACGCTGGTATTGAAATTATGATGGTAATTTTAAATTTCTATCAGTACAGTATTGAAAAACTGAAGTAAATAAGTCTGAGAAGTTTGATCTTGTTCTTATTGCGTCCTCTTTTTCCAGCAAGCCTAGGCTCATGCTTCAAAGTTTATGTGTGTAAATATTCAAGAACTGAAAATATTTAATTTTTTAGTTTGCTTGTAACTGAATAGACAGGACAGATTCATATAAAACCAGAAATAGATGACATTGAAATTCTGTGTATTAGTCTTTGATGTTCATATGACCAGATATAAGTTATGTTTTATTGTAATCATAACTTGTATCTTAATTTCCTCATTTTTTAGCAACATATTCAGCTTATTTTTTAAAAAAAAGCTCACTTTTATCATTTTTCTCATAATGACAACTGTAAGCCCAACTGATAAATGAAAGAAATGATTAAGTATTCAAATCTTGTTTCTTGTGAGTCTATCTAAATATGCATATATTTGATAAAAATTAAACAAATAATTTTACAAATACTTTACAACCTCTAACTATTTTTAAATGAAATAACATTACTATAATGCAATATTGAAACTGAAATTGGTACCCTCAACACTGCTTCCATTAGCATAACTGTTGACACACTGAACAGCTGATTCCATTTGTTTGACTTCTGCAGTAGCTTCAGAAGAAGAAGGTATTGGGAGACTACAAGCAGTATCAGAAGAAGTTTGCCCGTGAAGCTGAGAAACAAATGTATATAAATAAAAGACAATACAAGTAAATATCTAAAACAGGAAAAATATTTTACAATTTCTATACAGTTGATCTATTTATTAATTGAAATTAAAATCTCAAAAAATTACTTTTTACAGTTAACATGAAAAAACATTTTTTTCCTTTCAAAATACTAAAGAAAGCACTGTGTTTGAAACAATATATTAACTGTTTGAGTACGACAAAGCACTATCGAGCTTTACTCGTATGCCAAAAATGTGGAGTAGTACACATGCTCAAAAGCTCCTCTTGTTTTGCATCGAAAGTGTGGAGACGCATGACCCTGCTGCAGTTGGTTAGTATAATTTTCAAAATAATTATAGTTAATTATAACTATTTTTATTATTTAAAAAAAACTGCATTTCATTTTGCAATTTTCGCATATATATATATATAAGAAAATGCTTCAGTACTCAAACAGTTAATTTATTAAATTATTACATTTATCTTGATATTTTATTTACAAATAGTTTTACAGGATTACCTTGAGATATTCACATGATAATTAGCCATAACCTTTAGAAAAATGGATACTATTTTAAAATTCTGAAAACACACATCAATACTTACATTAAGGAGTGCAAGATTAAGTATATGATATAAACTCATGTCTTTCAAAGTATTTAACATAAAAAAGTTCTATGAATTTTAAATACATAAATGACAATTTCCTGAATTTTTCAAAATACATATACTTTCAAACAAAATTGTATTAGAAGTACATACTGAATATATAAACACCTACATTATCATAGCTCATTATTATTAATAAAGCTTTGATGACAGGGGAAACACATCTGCCATCTTTTTTAATTTGGAACTTTATGTGTCTGCGAGTTCTAATTTTATAATTCTTAATAATTATAAATATACAAAATAACACACCATTCCAGATAGTAATAATTTTTTAGACAATAATAAAGGAATGACATTTATTAAGAATACATTTACAAACTAATATACATTAACAATAATCTGTCACTCATTGCTAAGAGGTCCACACATATCAAAGAGAAAATCTAAGCAAATAAAGCAGCAGTGAGGAGGAAAAAAAAATTTTTTAATGGGAAAATAGACTATGAGATTGCAAGTATGATCAAAAAGATTTATTATTGTCTAAAGTCTCCTTAGTCAGCTGAGTACAATACTTTTAAAGTTCTTCAATTACAGTTACTTTAAAACAATATAAATATCTATATATTATTATATCAATACATAATATATGGAAATTATGCAGGTTTTAACACCATCACAGGATTATCACAACAAAGAAAAGGTGCAAAACAATACACTTTATGTTTTAATGCTTAAATATGTTTTATATGTAAATAAGACAATGATAAAATAGATTTGTACATGTACATGAAATATATTATTGAGATGGTAATCATTTTTGTTGGAAATGAATTTAATTTTGTTAGAAATAAATTCTAACATTTTTTCTTTAAAGATTAGTTAATAAATTTAATTATACATTTATTAAATAAATTTAATCTTTTATTCTCATGCTTGCTTTCTGGGGAAAATATGAGCCAGCTCATTTGCATATAAACTCATTTACACAAATGTTGCTTATTTCTGCCCCCAGGTGGCCATAAGTATAAATAGAGTATACTTGTGATCTACATCAGTCTTGTGGTTTTCAGAGAACGACCGCTGGACACTGAACAAGTAAGAAGTGAATTTGGAGCTCCCATAATTATCACAACTCAGAGAGCAAATAAACTCCTGTGCAGCACTTTTCAGTGCTTTTATGGTAACGGGACTTGCCTCTGATTATTAGGATAATGGACTCAGATATGGAATTGGAATTAATGGATTTGGAGTCAATAAAGTCTGAAACTACAGCTGATTGGATAAATGCTCCTGCATGTAGCAGACTTAGAAAAACTATGGCCAAGGTACAAGCAGCTGAACACCTGATTAATATCTATGCCAGGATGCTAGAAATGAGAGACCAAAAGATGAAGATATGCATGCAGTTTTGAGAAGTTTGATGGCAGAAACTGCAAGAAAGAAAAATTGTAGAGTGAGTTACAGACATTGCCCCTTGTACCATTAGTAATTGCCCAGAGCATAGAACTCCTTTTACCCTGGTATAAGGAGAATCTAATATTTAGATCCCCCCACACACACCCAAATCACAGAGATAACTGTTCCTTGAAAGACTCTCCTCCAAGAAAACCATGAGATCTGCCACCCTAAGCAAAACCCCTAAACCAGTTGAAACCCAAAATAACTTTTAAAATTTAGAGCAACAGCTTGCAGAAGAACCAAAAATAAATCAAAAGCCCCATAATGCTAAAGATTTAAAATAATTACCCTGATCAACTTAAATCCTTAATAAAAAATTTCTCAAAACTAAAAGAAAGACTTCTGGAGACTACATTAAACAGTATGTTAGCACTACTGACGATTATCAAAGTTTAACCCATGCCTTGGCAGAGGGAAATGACTTCAAATATTATGTCATACCACCTAAGGAAGTAAAGCCAACTAAAATCATTATAAAAGGACTGCCTATTTTCATGAAGGTTGAAGAAAGTCAAAACGATCTATAAGACCTTGGCTATACTGTTACCAGTTGTTGTCAATTTCCAAACAAACTAAAGGCCCCACACCCTTTTTTCTTAGTCAATCTCCTAAGAAATAGTAGTAATCCATCAATTTTTGATCTTACCCATTTAGGCTACATGCAGGTTAAGTCAACGAATACCTCTTTAGAGGTGTCGCTCAGTATTTCAACTGCAAAATTTTTTACCATATGCCAGTCAATTGCCATTTAAAACCAAGATGCCTGAAATGCAGTAAGGGACATCTCATCAAAAATTGTGATATCAAAGAAAGGCAGGAGAATCCCTTCTGCATTGATTGTGAGGAATTCAGACAAAATGCCCCAAATTCCTCAAACCCTGAAAAGACACCCCTTTATATATATATAGACAGAAATAGAAAAAAACTTCAACAGTAACAATGTTATAGAAGAAATTTCTTTCATTAACATTGTTAGAGGAAACTGAAACTATTGTTTCAAAAATATTTCAACTTTTGCAACTCCTTAAAATTTCTTTGGTCTAATTAAAGGAATGCCCAAGTAAGAATGTTAGTGTTTAGTTTCTGTAGGAAAGTTTCCCTTTTAAAAATAGTTATTTTAATGGGAAAAAATGATTCAACTTAAAGGTCATTTTTATATTGAATTGAAGTACATCCAATAGCAACAAGTCCAAGTAGATTAAACAATTTTGTTAATGATATAGTCATAGCAAGTCAAAAGTCCAGTTTTTCATTCAATTATCATTTAGTTATTTTTAATATCAGGAGAGTTATTTTGAGTGTGCAATTTGCTCAAGTGCAAAAATACAAGAGGGAATTATTCAACTTCCACATTTTGATATGAAAGGAAAAGCAGGAAAAAATGCAGTATAAAACATATAATCCTTTGTTCACGTGAAGGGAAATGTTATTTAGTTACATTAGTGTTTCAAGAAATAGTTTCAACCAGTTATAAAGGCACATGTAAGTCATTATGATGTTCTATTACTTGGAATCACTAAGAAATCTATCAAAAATTCAAAGTCAAATTCTTTTAATACAGAATCACTAATAAATCTATTAAAATAATGTTTTAATCCTTTAGAGAAATAAGAAATGTGTTTTGAAATAGGGTATTTGGATTTATGAATTAGATAATATAAATCAGGGGAAGAGTGCCACGACCTGAAATAAAAAAATTATGTGTGCCACTTCCAACTTTTCCAAATATTAAACAAAACAAAAAAAGATGAAAAAACTGTTATTTATTAATTTATTATAAGATTTTCGTACAAATAGTACATTTTTTAATGCAAGTTTACGTAGTGGAAATTTAAAAATAATATAATAAAAAAGACAAATATACTACTTAGGCTCTACTGTTAATTAACTTTTTAGTTTCAATCAGTTAATTTAGGCATAAAATAAGTAATTGAGAACATTTCATTCTAAATAATTATTAAACTGTAAATACTTAATGTGGCTTTTGAAATTGTACTTTTTTTCTGTCAATTATGTATATTAGGATTAGCTCTCAAAGATGCTAACAAAATGAAATTATTTTTCGTGTATATCAGCTAGTTTTGAGAGATATTTTGTTTTCATGTTCATAATAGAAAATATTTATTCACAAACATGCTGATTCAAATTTTGACGGAGTTTTTTGTCTAAAATAGCCACATCTCAATAAAATTGTGAAAATTTATTTATTTTTTCAAGTTTTTCATTAAGTCTTTGCATGCCACTATTACAACTCTGCCATGCCACACTGTGGCACGTGTGCCACGGATTGGCCACCCTATTACAAATAAATAAATTTCTAATTTTAAGTAAATTTTAATTTTAGATGACATATACCTAAAAATATATAATTTATCAAATTTTTTTTATAGAGGACAATCATATATTGTCTTACAACTTAAAAAATAAAAATTGTTACGTAGATCGGGGTTCGAGGATTTTATGCAAAATCAGTCGTAAATAACACGGCAAATCTTTAAGAGAGATGAGTATTTATTGTCGAAGATCAATCCTTGAAAGACAGGATTCAGCAGCAAAATTCACAGAACAAATAACAGAAGGATTTCACACCTTCAACAGCACTCAGACACAATAAGCAGTGTCTAAAATGCACGTATGTAAATGACTATTCACAAGCACAGCCGAGCTGATCCCTAATCAAAACAATGCTCACTACTCGCTGGTTGAAATCAGACTGACTGTTGCGGCGAGTCTCTCTCTATTTATAGCAGAGGACGAAATTTCTGGAAAGATGCGCTCGCGCCACAGATCGTGAAATTAGTGGATTTCTCTACTAATTTCTAGAAGAATCCAGAGGGTCCCGAACTCGCCAATGTCGCCAACTTGGTCACCAATGTTGCCAAAAATGATGCCAACATGGCTCTATTGCCAAGTTACCATTAAATCGCATTATAACGTAAGGGACGGCGTTGCTTGTGAATATTACAATTTTATCATGAAATAAATATAGCATAGAGTAATATAAAGGCATTGCACATCCAAATACAAATTATTTACATTATTTTATACAAAATTCGTAACATTGCCCCCTCCTCAAAGAGTGCACGTCCCGGGCAGTACAATCCCTGAGTAAGAGGCATCTATTTACAGACATAACCTATTCACATAATAATCGAATATAAAGTAACAAATACTCAACAGCAAAAAGCAAATAAACTCAAAATACAAACAAAAATTACAACACTAAAATAAAACTAAGAAATTAGTAAAGAGTTAAATAAATCACATTATTTACAAAATAATTTGTGACCATAGTCTGAACTTAGGTACCTTATTCTCCTTGGCCAAGGTAAGGGGCTAGTCTATTATAACGTATTACCTTTGGTTTTGTGTGTGGGGATTTCTGTATCCGAACCACAACGTCATTCAGTCGTCATTCCCAGTTGGTCTGCAACTTTGGAGAGAGGCCTTTGCAACGTTTCGGATTCCATAACCACACTTTGTCGCCTTCGTGAAAGTCGTGTCCGGTAGCTCTTGCATCGTAATGGGTCTTCATCTTCTCTGAAGCCATGCCGATTCTTTCCCTAGCCAAATGATGCATTTCCTTCATCCGTGCCTGGAGTTTCTCGACATACTCCTCAGGCGCCAAAGGAGCATCTGGTGGCCGGCTGAACAAGAGATCTGCAGGCAAACGAAGATCACGTCCGAAGAGCATCTGGGATGGGGAATAGCCAGTGGTCTCGTGGACGGCACTCCGGTAGGCAAGCAGGAAAAGACACAGTTTCTAGTCCCAGTCCTGTTGATTGCTGGATACCAGGAGAGAGAGACTGTTCAGGATGGTCCGATTGAACCTCTCTACCATGCGGTCAGACTGAGGATGTAAAGCTGTTGTCCGGGTTTTGTCAATGCCGAGTATCTCACACAGTCTCTTGCAAACTGCAGAATCGAAGTTCCTTCCCTGATCGGAGTGCAGTTGTAGAGGAACACCGTATCTTGAGATCCAATGTTGAACTAGCACCTCTGCAACAGTCGGGGCCTCTTGGTCGGATATAGGATAGGCTTCAGGCCACTTAGTGAAGTAGTCCATGGCAACCAGGATGTTGTTGTTGCCGTCTGATGATCTCGGAAGTGGGCCTAAGATGTCGAAAGATATTCGTTCGAAAGGCGCTCCCACATTATACAGCTGGAGTCGTCCTCTGGTGCGTTTTCTTGAACCTTTACGTGCAGCACAGGGATCACATGTGCGACACCACTTCTCAACGTCACTCCGCATATTGTTCCAGTAGAAGCACTCTCAGACTTTTTGTAAGGTCTTCATAACACCATAATGACCACCAGTTCGACTGCCATGGAGTTCGCTTAGGACTGTCGATATTCTTGTCTTTGGGAGAATTAATTGCCACCTGAATGCTTTTTCGTCGTCAGACTCCCATTTTCGATATAAAACACCATTTCTCATGTGCAGAGAGTCCCAAAGAGCCCAGTAATGCTTCGTTGTAGGATGGAAAGAGGCGATGTCTTGCCAGCTGGGCTTTTCATCAGATGACTCTTTGAATTCTATTACTGGTTTAATTTCTGGATCAGCCAGTTGATCTTTTCTGATTCTCTCATCGGATTCCGATGTTGAGGGCGTTGTAACTTGGTGAACTACTGGATCTATTACGCCAAATTTCTCTTCGACTCTTGAGCAGTATTTGCAGCTCTCAGGACAGGGTCTTCTCGAAAGGGCGTCTGCATTTCCGTGTGCTGATCCTTTTCTGTGGCGAATTTCTACGTCATACTCCTGCAGTCTTTGTATCCACCTGGCTATTTGGCCTTCTGGATTTTTAAAATTCAGTAGCCAGGTCAATGATGCATGATCTGTTCGAAGTAGGAATCGTCGACTGTAGAGGTGAGGGTGGAAGTGCTCCACGGCTTTTACGATAGCAAGCAGCTCCTTCCTAGTTACACAGTAGTTTCTTTCTGGTCTGGACAGACACTTACTAAAATAGGCGATGACACGCTCCTGACCATGTATTTCTTGGGACAATACAGCTCCGATGCTCTCACAACTTGCATCTGTATCCAGAATAAACTGTTTCCCAGTTTCAGGATATGCCAGGATTGGAGCAGATGTTAGTGCGTCCTTGAGCTTGTTAAAGGCATTGTTACACTCGCTCGTCCAGATGAATTTCTATTTTGCTTCGGTCGGCTTATGGAGTGGTCTGGCGATTGTTGAGAAATCTTTCACGAATTTCCGGTAATACGTACATAAGCCCAAGAAACTACGGAGCTGGTGAACATCCGTCAAGCTTTTCCAGTTTTTCACGGCCGAGATCTTATCCGGGTCTGTTCTTACACCTTCCGCCGAAATAATATGCCCGAGATAGGTGACTTCACGCCAGAACAGGTGGCACTTGGATGGACTTAACTTGAGGATAGCTTCTTTCAGCTTTTGTAGCACACGCCTAATATTGTTAAAATGTTCTTCGAAGGAACGCCCCACGATTATGATGTCATCAAGATAAACCAGGCAGGACTCGTACGAAAGTCCTCCAAGGACTGTTTAAATAAGGCGCTCGAATGTTGCAGGTGCATTACACAAGCCGAAAGGCATAACCTTAAATTGCCAGAGTCCTTGTCCTGTGGTGAAGGCAGTCTTTTCTTTATCGTCAGGGTGAATTTCTACCTGCCAATACCCGCTCTTGAGGTCTAGGGTAGAGAACCAGGTATTGACGGCACGTGTATCAAACGTGTCATCTATTCTTGGAAGAGGGTAGCTGTCCTTCTTGGTCACGTCATTCAGCCGACGATAGTCCACACAAAATCTGGTAGAGCCATCTTTCTTCTTGACCAAGACGATGGGAGATGCCCAGGGACTTGACGACGGCTCGATGACATCATTATCTTGCATGTCTTTAATGAGTGTTTGGACCTCTTCCTGTTTAGCAAACGGTAGTCGTCGGGGGTGTTGCTTAATAGGAGGATGCTCTCCTGTATCAATTTGGTGCTGAGTTAGTCTAGTTCTTCCAAAGTCCTCAGATGTTCTTGAAAATAGGCTTTGGAATTCTGAAATCAGTTCTCCTGCAGCACATCTGTTTCTCGTCTAAGTCCGTGTTTCGTAGTAAATCCCTGACTAGATCTTCTGAAAAAAGGTTTTGGCTTTTGCACTTTCGGTCAACACGTGACAGGAGCACAAGCTGCTATTGCCTCTCCTTCCTGGATAGTTTTGGTCTTATCACTGATGTTAGCCACTCTTACTGGGATGACTGACTTCGAGAGGTCTACTACCGAAGAAGCTATCAGTACTCCTGCCTTTGCACTGTCTGAGTCAGGATAATCAATTAGGCCGAATCAGAATTTCCTATTTTCTTCTACTAAACCAGGTATTATGCATTCAGTTCTTGGTGATAATGAGATGTTGGATTTTGCTATAATTTTCTAGTTGGATTCAAACTGAGTTTGTAAGCCAAAAAGAGTGATGTCTTCAAATTTTGAATGCATATTGCTATTTTCAAAGTCCAGTTTGAAGTTATTGCTCTTCAGAAAATCTAGTCCCAGGATACAGGGATCTGTAATATCTGCTACGTATGCCGTATGGCGATAATCGATATTTCCAAACCTTAGAGTGATATTAGCTTTCCCATGTACACAAATCTTGTCACCAGTCACTGTTTGCAAGGAAACCCAGGGTGGCGTCCAGATAGTTTTAACTTTGGAGTTTCGAGCCAAATCTTTCCTGATTATTGACACATTGGCTCCAGTATCGACAACCATATGGCATGAGATATTATTAATGTGTCCAATCACATAAAGTCGATTTTCACTGCAGTAATTTGGAGAATCTTGTGATGGGGCTTTTCATTATCTGGCGACCTCCGCCCCGCGAGATGGCCATATCCTAGTTTTCCTGCTTCGAAGAAGAGAAGTGACTCTCTTCTTTTCTTGCTCGAGGACAGTTATTTCTCAGATGTCCCGCTCTTCCGCATCCCCAGCACTTGATGTTGCATTTCTCTTGGTTCTGACGTTTAGCCCATTAAAGTTTGCACTTCTTCTCTCAGTTTTTCTATTTTTTTTATCCATGAAGATTCAGAGGGCACATCTGCAGTCACTCTAGCTCCTCGAATGGAATGGCGGTCTCTGCGATTGGCTTGAGTGGCGGTCTCTGCGACTGGCTTGAGTGGTGGCCTCTAATTTCAAGGCATATAATAGGGCAGATTTTAGGTCCTGAACATCTGCCATTCTTATAGCCTTCTGAATTTCTCCATCCTTCAGTCCATCCACGATATGTTGCAGGGAAACTACTTCTCGCACATTTGCTGGCTGGTCAAAGAAGGCCAAGTTGGCGAGCCTTTCTATTTCGGAGGCTTACTCCTGCAAATTTTCTCCGGTTTTCTGGAGTCTTGTTTTCATCTGCAGCCGTGTGTAATCTTTGGAGTATTTCTGGCCGAACCGAAGATCTAGAGCATTATAGAGGGAATGCAAATTAAGCCGCTCTGTGTCAGGAAGAGTCTGCAGTATTTCTGCCGCTTCTCCTCTAAGGGATGCTGCTAGTTGACACGCCTTGATTCCTTCAGTCCATCCGTTGGCATCAGAAATAATAGAAAATTGAGTCTTATACACCTCCCAGTTGGTTTTTCAGTCATAGTTCGACAGTTTCACTGACATTGGAGAGGCAGGCACAGGTACTGGAAAGGCAGGCACAGGTACTGGAGAGGCCGGCTCACACTTGCATTCATTATTCTTGCTTTCACAAGCTTGAAGCTTCTTTTCAAGATCTTCCATTCTTTGTGACATGAGGCTAAAATTCCCAGCCACTTCTTCATATTTTTCTTCAACTTGCTCTTTAACTCTTTCTATTTCTTCCTCTACTTTCTTTTTATCTTCTCTTCAACTACTGTGATCTTTTCTTCCATTTTTACAGCTATTCTCTCTTCCACACTATCGATTTTCTTTTCTAGAGTATCTCTCAGCTCTTCTTGACCTTGCTTGATCTCCTCTTGAATCTTCTGCACATTTTCCAGACCTTTCTGCATTTCTTGTTTTGTCTCTTGGCTTTTCTGCATATCTTCCAGGCCTTTCTCCAGTCTCTCTCTAGTCTTTTCTTGGCCACTTTTCAAGGCATTTATGCCCTCCAACAGAGCCTTCAGCTGCTCATCCATCGCTCGTTATTGGCATAAAATCCCGACTTCTGACACTAAATTGTTACGTAGATCGGGGTTCGAGGATTTTATGCAAAATCAGTCATAAATAACAAGGCAATTCTTTAAGAGCGATGAGTATTTATTGTCGAAGATCAATCCTTGAAAGACAGGATTCAGCAGCAAAATTCACAGAATAAATAACAGAAGGATTTCACACCTTCAACAGCACTCAGACACAATAAGCAGTGTCTAAAATGCACGTATGTAAATGACTATTTACAAGCACAGCCGAGCTGATTGCTAATCAAAACAATGCTCACTACTAGCTGGTTGAAATCAGACTGACTGTTGCGGCGAGTCTCTCTCTATTTATAGCAGAGGCCGAAATTTCTGGAAAGATGCGCTCGCGCCACAGATCGTGAAATTAGTGGATTTCTCTACTAATTTCTAGAAGAATCCAGAGGGTCCCAAACTCGCCAACATGGTCGCCAATGTCACCCAAATTGGTCGCCAAAAATGATGCCAACTTGGCTCTATCGCCAATATTTCGCCAAGTTACCATTAAATCGCCATTATAACGTAAGGGACGGCATTGCTTGTGAATATTACAATTTTATCATGAAATAAATATAGCATAGAGTAATATAAAGGCATTGCACATCCAAATACAAATTATTTACATAAATTTTATACAAAATTCGTAACAATATATATCATAAAAGTAAAATGTTTTTCTCAATTTATTTAGGGAGTTATATGTTTTAAAAAATTAATATAAGTAAAAAAAAAATTCTTGTAAAAAATTTTAAGTTGCTAATAAAAAAAGTTTCAAATTATCTATAAAGCAACTGGTAAAATAATTCAGGGTTAAATTTAACAATTTAGGAAAAGGAAATAATTATTCCAGTACAACTAATTGTTTAATATAAAGATTGGAAAGCTATTTCAGTAATATCTAGTTTTTATAATATGTCAATCTTTTGAAAATTGAAAAGAAATTAGCAAAGAAACATTAAAAATAAATATTTCAAACATAAAATATTTGAAAAAA
>BMAO01036263.1:0-11535 GCA_019973975.1 Trichonephila clavata
CAGTTTAGAAGGTTCTACTGTAGTATATGTATATTTATGATGATTTCTTTGTAGAAAATGTTGGCTCATCTGTCAGTAAATCTTTCAACTTAAATCTAGAATTTTACAATAGTAAGATAAGAAAGCAATTTTTGTTGTAGTGTTTTATTGAAAAGTTACTGGAATAATTGAAATTCGGCTCGAGTGTTATTCATCTTTTTTATAACAATCTGTAGAGTAAAATTAAAGAAACATTTTCCCTTAGTTATATGCAAATGAGCCTTGATATAGTTTTAAGTTTCAGCCATCAAATTATTATTGGGCCTCTTCTGGAGCTTCAAAATTTTATTTAATTTCTTTTAGAGTAGTTGCATCAAAATCTTCATTGGACACATTTAAAGTAAAGGTTTTTATGTGAAAAAGAATTCTTCAAATTAATATTTTTTTTTTAAAAAGCTGCTTTTTTAGTGATTTTTTTTACTTTGATAATATATGTGTGTGAATATTTAGTAGTTAAATGTTAACTTAAAATCAAGTACGGAAAATGATTATATTTTATTAAGGGGACACAGAGCGATTCAATAGACAAAAATCGGTCAAAAATAATTTTTTTAGTCTAAATTATTTTTTTATATACTTTTCTACAAACTCACAAAATTTGAAAGCTCTAAGTTTAAAAAACGCAGAGTTATGATAACTTTTACAATTGTTTTTATTCACATATTCCAATGGCAAATAAAAATGCTTAATACTTGTGTAATTAATACTTGTTTAATAATGTGCTTAATACTTAGAAATTTGTTTAACTTTTTGCTAATAGTACATGGAACAAAATTTGGTATTCATTTTTTAATCAAACCAATACTTATTTTTTAAAAAATAATTTAAGTTATAATTTACACATTTTTTAAGGAATTTTCAATGAGCACTCCTAAAAAGAGTATTGTACGAATACCAATCATGTTATCACCAAACCATATCAACTTTTGTTATGCATTGTTTAACGTACTTGTAAATCAAATTTCACACATGTACGTCAATTTTTGTAGGAGGATTAGCATTTTAAATCCCTTCATAAGAGTTTGAAGTATTTCCCTTAAAAAATTGAATGGTTAGCTTTCTATGAATTTTGAGTCTGTTTTACATCATACATACATATAGGAGGCAACCAAAAAAGTTATGAAAATCATTAAACTAAAATTTTTGTATAAATCGACCATGTCCTCTTTCTGTTTTACTGTAAAGCTACACTAGGGTTTTTCTGGTGTATAACTTCGTTATTTAGAACCATGACCGAGTGATGGAAGACGATACCTGACCTAGCACGCCATTCTCTAAATCACCACATATCAACGGGAATGCTATTTGTCTCAGAAGACCTAACATGCAGATGATTTTACAAGACGGCCTTTTAGTGGCATCAGAACTCGAACCCACCTCTCGACACAAGCAATGTCAGGCACAAGTTCGCTACTATGACCACTCGGTTAATGAAGGTCATTAAAAAGGGAGAGAACAATATGCAGTTATTTTTGTATCATAAAAATTTAAACTTTTTGGAATTCTTAAGAATTTTGTATAAAAGATTTTGGAAAATAAGCTCCTCATATAAGCAAGGAAAATTATACTTGAATATTGTTTAGTTTCGAAATTTTTGTGTTCTAAGTTGCATAATATTATAATATCGAGCATTATATGCAATATAAACCATAACCTCATTAATCGACTGGTTTTTAATTAAAAAAAAATATTTTAAATAAAAACAGTGCTGTATTTTTTTGTGACGTTTATTCCTGTTGCACGGTGTATGTGTCAGAAATTTCATCACAATTAAAACAAATGACTCGAAAACTGGAAACGAATTTGACAAAATGGCGTTATAAATTTAAGGTTTTTTTAATGCGTGGAATATGTAATTTTTCACAGCAATATAAATTTAATACATAAATAATCTTTTAAAAACCCTTCCATCACATTTATACGAAAAAAATAATTAATTCTTTTAAATTACAACTACACGAAACATATAAGTCACTTCATAATATGAATTTTAAATAGAATAGAAAGGTAAAAAAATTGCTTTTTGTGCTACGTTCATTGAATGTCATTCAGAAGGATTAATTCTTTAAGAGAAATTATATGAGTCCCGAAATGTTCAAATACAAAAGGAATTTGGAGGGGGCTATAATTAATAATCCCTATAAATAAATCTTGAATCTAAAACTTGTAGCAGAGACTAAATTTGGTATGTAGACTACACACGAGATACTTTCAAGAAATTTAAAAAAAGGATTAAAAATATCCATTAAGCAGCACTTTGCATTAAAAAATGCCTAATTAAAAAAAATAATCTGCATGGAAAGCATTAATAATATAAACAACTCAGAACAAAATTTATAAGCATTAAACTGCAAAAACGAGAAAAACATAAAAGGTCCGTCTATTCCGAAATTCGTTTAATTGTTATGAAGTTACATAATAATATTACACGATTAAAAAGCCATATATTAATTTTTACATAAAAATATTTTTTGCTGTTAAATTTTTTAAAAACATATTGAGAGAAAAAGAAAATTTAAATTGACCAAAAACAATGAACTCATTTTGAAAGACCTGAGTTTGAATTTAAAGCAAGGAGAGTCATTATTTGTCACCATAGTAGCAGGTAAATGTATTACATTGCATTGTCATTATTACATTAGCAGAATAATCACTGATTGGTTTTTTATTGTGTTGAAGTGGTTCAAAAACAGCCAATGGCTTTTCTCTAATTACTATAAACGACAATAAGGTTAACCTTATTGTCGTTACAATAAGTTATTATAAACGTTATACGTAACGTAAACGTTGTTATAAACGTTAGCTAACGTTTCTAAAGAGTGAACGTTACCGACAATTAAGTTGAAAGCCACTGAGAAAAAGAGGTCTTTTTGTCTTTTAGTTTATGATGTGGATTTCAAAAGTTGTTTATTGAGGAAAATATCAAAGTGCAAATCATTTTTTATCCTCTTGAAGCTTTTTTATATTTTTATCTTTAAACTAAGACTCTTTGATTCCTTATATTAAAATATAAAACAAAAACACTTGAAAAATATATTAGTTTTAATGATAATAGATGTGTTTTTGTTACTTTTGAAGAATTTTTTTAAAAATCAACATATATACAAGGGGTGATCAAATGAAAAGGTGCGAAACGACACGGTGGGTACAAATATAGACTTTATTCAAAATATACACCATAGGCCTGAGCACAACGATCCCACTGATGAACAAGCCGCAGGATTCCTTGTTCCCAGAATTCCTGTGGCTGTGACGAGACCCAGTCCTTCACAGTGTCCTTGAGTACGTCGTCCGAGTTGAAGCGCTTTCCTTTCAGGTGTTTCTTCAGTGGACCAAACACATGGAAATCGCAGGGTGACATGTCCGGACTGTAGGACGGATGGTCCAACGTCTCCCATTGGAACTTGTCCAGTTCCATTTGTGTGACTCTGGAGACGTGTGGACGCGCGTTATCATGGAGCAGAACCACACCCTCCGTGAGCAGCCCCGGTCTTTTGTTCTTGATGGACCTGCGTAGGCGTCGGAGTGTCTCACAGTACACATCGGAGTTAATGCTTTTTCTGTGCTCGAGTAATTCTGTGCTCGCATCATTTGGACGCAGCTTTTTATAAGAGCCTTTGTCTCTCCTGCGCATGCGGGCACCCGCGCATGATCCGATCCCAGTCAGAGTTCCAATGGCATCCCGAGATGTCTCGCTACATTCTCCCTTGGCGGAATATGCAAATATTTAACTGTTTCATTTTATGTCGTTTCGTACCTTTTCATTTGATCACCCTTGTAATATTTATTTTGAAATTCAAATCAGCTCATGAGTTTTTTTTCTTAGTGTGAGTGAGTGAATATATTAAAGTCGCACTGTTCAGCTATACACGAGGGCTTTTGGCGATGGACCTCGTAACTTTGAACCATGCTCAAGTGACGAGGACGACACTGGCCACGAGTGACACGCCGACACGAGTCCTATACCTTGACCATTAGTCTACCACGTCTACTTTTTTTTAAAGTAATGGTGTAAAAAAAAGTGTATTTCAAAATGTTCTGAACACTATAAAATTAATTACATTAAGTAGCGTTTCTCAAACTGTGGGGCGCGCCTCCCTTGGAGTCCATGATAACTTTACGAGGGGGGCGCGAGCATACCGAAAAGTCGAAAGCAAAAGATTAATTAAAAAAGTAATTTACTGAGAGTAAACAAATAAAATACATTCCGACATAATAAAAATAAAATGCACATTTACACTGATATAATACACTTATAAATGTATCAGAACTACACAGTGTATTTTATAATTAACATAAAATACTAAGTTAGAACAAGTTTAATTATTACCAGTGACCCCATGGCCATGTCATATATAAAATTATATACAAAAATGAACACTTATCTTGATCATTTTTACGGTTGAAATACGTTTGAAGTTATTAAAAAAATACGCGATTCGCTCTCCAATGCCACCGTTTTCCACGTAGGCGTCTGTATGGGATGTATTGGGGGGGGGGAAGAAAAGGAATAAATAAGCAAATCCTCTGAAATAAATCCTTCGCAAACACTGTTAGGTTCCTTTTATTGCATTCCAAAGCCTTCGGAATAATTTTAAGGACAGCAGTACACAGAAAAGATCGTACATTAGAAAGACGTATACATATGTCCCCTCCCGGGGAAAATAACGCTTTGGCTGAGCCAGACGTTTATATACGCCGGTGGCACTAAGTCGTACTGTAACTAGCGTCAAGGTATAGTATTACTGAATTCAATACAGTGTTATTGCATAGAGGGAGGCGCGATGAAAATTATGATTGAATATTGGGTCGCAAGCATTGCAAGTTTGAGAACACACATTGCATTAAAATTCTCTAATTGCAACTCATATCAAATAAACAACATGCTAGATAATATTAGAAATTAAACATGCAATTCAAAAGATTTTTACAAGTAAATGACTCTTGTTATATTTTGAGATATATATATAAGCACACTTTACCTCAAATTATTAGACATAATTCGGTAGCTATTTCAATTATACAGATCATCCTTACCCTTAATGGCATCAAAATTACCAAATTAAAATTTTGTGCAACAATAAAATTTTTTTTGCATACTAGGGGTCTCAAACTATGGCCACGAGCCAACAGCGGCCTTGAAAATTGTTCAGCCGGCACGACAAGTGAATTGTAATTTCATTGTAAAATTTAAAAAATGCAAATACATCATATAAAACCAGTTAAGTAACGCAAAAATGAAATTGTAGATTTTAACTTGCGGCACCTCCTCCAAGTATCGGTCGAAGCACAGATCATGCTTATCATTGAGATTCCCGGGGAACCCGAACGCAACATGGGCGGAGAAGCCATTGAATCAAATTCGAAACGATCACAAGTAGAAAACATCAACAAATTATTCTTCTTAATCCAATATTAGAAAAGCTACGCGATATCAGACAAGACAAGTTAAAGCGTAAAATTAATTTTGTACCTATCCGAATGAGAAGCAACTCCTCCGGTTTCGACAATTAAAAACTCCAAAACTTGGAATACCAATTCAAGGCAGCAATATCAACCACAAGCCTGTACAATCTTTTCTATCCCCCCCTGTATCATCTATTCGCGATTATTTTTATATTATTCGGTAGCGACATTCCTTTTTATCGAGGAAACGTTCTAGCTCAAAGTGCCAATGTGGCTGGACGGAAGAAAAACCGTGTTTGAGAGCATGAAACCTTGCGGATAGCCCATTGTTGCAAATTGTTTAAAAATAGATTTATCCTAAAAACTTAAAACAATTGAGATGCTTGGATAATTCAGATAATGAAATTTAACATTATAATTAATGAGATTTATGTAGCTGTAAATTTCACCTGACAGTTGCTTACAGTTGGGGATAAAGTTTACGAGTGGACGTTATTTACAGCGACTTCAAATGCTCAATAGTTAACTTGGATCAGAGAAAAACTTTATATATTTCATTTTGAAGAATTTTTTTCCTACATAGGTCAGTAGTTCCAAAAGCGATAAAAAAGACAACTAGAAAGTTTATAAAACTGATCAAACATTCAGTGGAATACTTAAAAATTCCACTTATGATGAGTTTAAATATTTTTCTTTAAAAATATCGCTACATTTTAAATCAAGTATCTTCATTTGAGTAAGGGGTATTTAAAAATCTTTATTTCATTCGCAATTGCATCAAAATTTGAAAAGCGCGAGTCTCAAAATTTTACTTTAACTGGCTTGCCCGTACACCCTACGGGTTACCGAAAGCTGACCACAAACAGTTTCCCGTATGCTGTACGGGCACTGATATTTTCTTCTTTCTATCTTTGATTTGCGCGTATTTTTCATTCGTATATGAGATTATTAGTGCTAGTGTTTTTAAGAGATTGCAGTTTGTACATGGTACTGAAATACTTCTCATACGGGATTTATTTTGTGGTGAGAATTTTTTCTTTAAGGCAAAAATTAAGATTCTTGAAAATTTTCGATTATGAACAAGGATCGGCAAGACAATTTACAGTTCGTTGCTTGAGAACAAATGAAAATATGGAAAGAATCCAAAAAAGCCGATATTACCTCTGTCACCAATGGAAAAAAAATATTACACCATGCTTCAAATTGTGTGTTCATATATATCACACAACACACACACAATCCTCAACCGTTTGAAAAAGAGGTACAAGCATGAATTTTTTTTTGTATATAAGTATGCTTTTAAGATACATAAAACATTCTTCATAGTATGCAGAGTGTACTTATAAAAAGCAAACATTTAGGGTTTTTTTTGTGTTCCATTATTATAAAATAAAAAATAACGTGAAAACTTTAAAATTTAGAAATAAAATGAAATTCTTCCATTATCACATTCTATTAAGTATTATGCTTAAATATATACAATAAAAAATGTGTCTTTTTTTTGGGAACAATTTGGGCAAAAAAATTGACCGCTTAATGGGTTAAAGCACCCAAAGATCCAGTTACAAAATCTACCGTAAAAAGATTCACCTCACTTGCCAGTTAGTCTAAAAACGATAATTTATGCATATTCAAAACTTTAGTATATGGGTATCATCAGCCATCTAGGTCTGAGCCCTTGGAATTAACTATAGGAGTCAGTGTGTCTTCTAGGCTAAAAGGTTTGGAGATCCCTGTTTTGTACCAAATAAACACATTATTCTGCTATTTATAAAAAAAAATAAATAGTACACTATAAAACATAGCTTATAGATACAACTTTAAATACAAAACTGAATTTAAAGCAAAAAATAATGAATACCTGTACTTGGAAATTTATAACTTACAATCAATCAAATTATGTATTTTTTCGCAGCTGAGAGAATTAATTTTTTTGCTATAGGTAATAAATCAGACAATCTGTTATCCACAAGGGCATTCTCTACATCTACTGTTCACAGCTGACTCAGATTGCACAAATCACGTGTTTTAAATACCGATGACATTAAGCTGCTTTTATCGGGAATTTGTATTAACGATTACAATATCGAGTGCATTAAAAATAATCGATTCATAAAGAAATACGTCCTTACTAAATTTGGATTTTAGAATTTAGAAATGTTTCCATAAAATTGCATGTTTAAGATCAATTTGTAATACAGCGTAAGAAAACGCTTAATTCAATTTGTAATATGAAACTGTTTACTTAATGTTATTAAAATCTTACTTAAATGGATGTCTTTAATAAGATGCAAGGTCATGTATTCATTAAAATAAAGTAATAATTACGGTCCAAGAATGAGCATTAATACATTATAGTTTAAAAAACACCCTTTTATAGTTAAGTTGTAACTTAATCTCAAATCTGGAAATGGATATGTAATTAGTCGCCAGATGCGGGATGGGATCTGGAAACGGAAAATCTTTAATCCTGATGATCTTGATTAGGAAAATGGAAACAAAATTATTAAAATTATTGTATTGTCATCGGTCCTGGACAGGAGAGCAAAATTTCGACTTGATCTGACCTTTTAAAGTGGGTAAAAATTGAGTTCAAAAATTCCGTTACATACCAGTGAAGCTTATAAAAGGTTGTTAAAAATAGAATAGAATGATGAGAACAAAATGTTCATTGCTAGTTTAAAGTAAAGTTGAAAAACTATTTATGACAGATCTCTTAACTTTGAACTATGTTCAAACAAAGGGAGCGACTTTGGAGCAATTGCATCCCTCTAATATCATAGTACACAGAGATTCTTAAACTTTCGTTCGCCGCGTCCCCTCGTTATGTATCAGCCGACATCGCGGACCCCCAAAATTTTGAACACCCCTCCCTGACTCCCAACGCATGACTAAATTAGTTAAAGGTTCATTGAGGGCAATTTAGTGATTCTGTCTAAGATGGTACATCCTTCAATCTTTCCCCGAGGCCTTTCAGAATATGTAAAAGAGGGAAATCTCGACATTAAATGAGAGACCTTCGCGAATCCCTAGAAAATCCTTCCCAGTCCCTAGGGCAGCCAATAAGAGTCTATGATTACGCTACCACCGACCAATCAGAGAGCAATCTCTCACTCATGCCAAAAATACGTCTCTACTTTACTCAGATGAAGTATAACAGCCACGCCTCCCGGATGCCATCGTCTCAGACAATAGCCATGATTTCTTTTAAGCAGAAAGAAAACCCCCACGATCGCCATGTCCAACATCAAAGTCAACCAGGATATGGGATTGAGGACTGTTTCACAGTCCGGATGCCCCACACTACAACGCCATTCAAATCCCTAGAAAGGCACTGGAACTTCCAGAGCCAAGTTTCTCCTTCCTTCTCTGTTCCATACGATAGGAAAATTTTTCGTGGATTGATTGATTTTACGTCACACTATGAAGCAACACGAGGGCTATTGGCAACGGACCTCGTACTTTTGAACCACGGTCCAGTGACGAAGGCGACACCTGAGCTCTGGTACCTCTCTTTCAAACATTACACCAGAAAAGGGTACTTTGGGTCTCAAGAATTTAACATACATTAGCCCTTCTCGGAGGGAATTCAGTGGCCCAGGTTTCGAGTCGCGACTCCGCAACGTCAGCCGCGAGTTCGTGACCATGACCACTCGGCTACCGCGGCCACGTAACTTTAATGGAATCAAAACTCAAATTAACTACTCGGCCTGAATAAAGTTATTAATGTTTGCAATTTTTTTCATAAAATTCCTAAAATCATATGTTATTTAATAAAAATAAATCTAACTTAAGCGAAGCATTCATAAATT
This sequence comes from Trichonephila clavata, assembly GCA_019973975.1. Classification (NCBI taxonomy): domain Eukaryota; kingdom Metazoa; phylum Arthropoda; class Arachnida; order Araneae; family Nephilidae; genus Trichonephila; species Trichonephila clavata. The sequence goes on from BMAO01036263.1 coordinate 9,258, forward strand.
TTGTGTAGTGCAAATGCATTTTTATGAAAAACATCAATATAAAACACAGATAAAAGTTTATTTTGATGCTGCAGATCAGCGATACTCAACCTGTGGTCCGAGGGCCCACCGAGCCCTTTTAAGTGGCTCGGTCACTACCAATTATGCTCTGAGAAATTCACTTAAGAAAAATATATTAAAAATTTGGTGGGAAATTCTTTGACACACACACACAAGAAATCAAATGCATCAATTTTGCTTTTTTGCTGTCGATGTCATATGGCTGCGAACTGATATTCTTTATCTATTTGTAACGGTTACGGTTTTAATGATAACAGACAGCTGTAGAGTAGTGACAATTGTACGGACAGAACTAATTTTTAACAATTTTTCATACCTTGCAAGCGAAAAATATTCAAACGATTTTGAGGTTGACTGTTTTGTAGTGAAACACAAACGTGGATCAATACTTGTTTGATTTGTCACGAAAAAGTGCTGTATTTAAAAATACCAGTAAACAGGAATCATTCAATAACACTTTTCCTCCAAAATCTCTTTAGGAGAGGGGGGTGCCAGCTCAGGTGTCGCCGGCGTCACTTGACCATGGTTCAAAATACGCGGACCGTCCCCAAAAGCCCTCGTGTAGCTGAACAGTGTGACGTTAATATTCACTCACTCCAAAATCTCTTTCAAGAGATGTAAATAGACTTTATTGAATATTCTTTGCAACAACAACAAAGTGTTTTGTGTCACATAGCAGTAACAAAGACATCGTATGAAGTTATATTATTGGGTCATGATATGAAACCATTTACTGATGCAAACATTGTGAAGGATCGTTTCTTAAATTCTTTTAATTTAGTGTTAGTGGTAAAAATAAAAAAATATAACAAATAATAATTGAAAAAATAGCAAAACAGGTTATAATATTTTGATCAATTTTCCACATTTCAAATTTCCAATGTTATCTTGGTCTTAAAGATTTCTCCCCCCTCCCCCGTTTAGCCTCATGTTGCGATCCGCGTGAAATGGCTGACATATGTATGCGGCCCAGCAGAATAAAAAATGTTGAGTACCCCTGCTGTAGATAAATCAAATGAATAAATCAAAACATAGAAATCCGATCATCAAACAAAATAATTTAAGGTTTGATTTTTTATATTGAAAAATAAATTTAAAACCATAGTCTTCGTATTCATGTTGTAGAAGTGGAAAGAAAGGGTAAGTGAAAAGGGATTTCATATTCTTTGAAGTATAATACTTCGTGGGAAGTACCCATTAAGTACATCAAAGGCCGCTGTACTTTTCAATGCTTAGAAGTAGGTAACGTTACGTAATACCTTATGTTAGAGTAGGGGTTTCTTTTAATCTAGGATCCATAAGTCCTTTGAAAGTTTGCAGAAAAAGTTCAAAAGATCTGAGAAATTTACATGAGAAAAAAAAGTATTATATTTATTTTTTTTTCAATCATAAACATTTCTTTTCTTATGAAATAATAAATTAAATTACAGTTTTATTTTGGTAATATATTTCAGAAAAATACCATATTACATTTTAATATTTTATGAAACTTAAATAACAGATAATCAGCATAACAGCATGTACTTAAAAAAAAAAGGAAAGTTTTTCATGTACCGTAAAATACGGCGTATAACACGCACTTTTAACACAAAAAAATAAGATCGAAATTTACAGGTGGACGTTATACGCCGTGCATAAAAATAATAGCTTTAAAATAAAAAAAATGAGCATAGAAAAAATTAGAGATTTCTACATGTATCGAAATATCGTTTATTTAAACGAAAGGAAATTCCTTATAAACTTTAAGGATTGTAGTTGTAGATGAGAATGTATTTATATGCATGAGAACAGAAATTCTGTCTGGACAAAATGGACAGTGACATTTATCTTTCTAAAAAAAAAGGTCCACGAATCAAAATGATTTACGAACTCTACATGAAAATACCGTTTACGAAATAATTTACTTTTGGAAAGCAGTGGATATTATTCATTCCACGCTAATCAATCAAAACTGGAAATTTTGAATGATGTTGATAATCTCAAATCTCACTTACACAATTGTATCATCTGTGACTCTGTTTAAAATTTCCAAAAGTTCCAGGAGTTTTTTTCCCCCAGTTTATAAGATTAAAAAAATACATTTGAATTACAAATAAAAATTTTCAAAAAAAAAAAGTTGAAAATCCATCCGGAAAAGATTTGATTTAACAGAAAAATAAAAATAAAAAACACCGAGGTTCTGCTCATAAAGTATTTCTCACCCAGCTAGCGAATTAAG